>MU226130.1:478374-494300 GCA_018584345.1 Thuja plicata
GAAATGAGCATGATTGGACCTATCAAATATTTTCTTGGATTGAATGTAAAACAAACAGACAAAGGCATATTCATAAATCAGTCTAAGTATGTGAAAGAGATATTGAAGACTTTCAAGATGGAAGATTGCAAACCAGTAAGCACCCCTATGATAACAGGAAGCAAGATTTCTAAAGATGATGATTCTATAGCAGTTGACAAGACCCTATACAAGTCTATGATCGGAAAACTCCTATATCTTACTCAATCTAGACTTGATATTTCTAATGCAGTTGGCATTGTTGGAAGATTTGCAGCTGAACCCAAGCAAAATCACCTAATGGAAGTAAAAAGAATATTCAAATACTTAAAAGGTACTATCGACTATGGTTTATGGTATCCTAACTCAGAGAATATACAACTTCATGTGTATATAGATGCAGATTGGGCAGGTTGTGTTGATGACAGAAAGAGTACATCAGGAGGAGTAGTATTTCTTGGAGATAGATAGGTTAGTTGGACAATTAAAAAGCAGAATTGTATCTCTCAGTCAACAATAGAAGCTGAGTATGTTGCAGTAGCATTGAATTGTTCAACAATGGTTTCGATCAAACAGACGATTAAAGACTCTGGTATTCAGATTGATTATCCTATTGTTATTCACTGTGACAACACTAGTACTATCAATATGTCAAAGAACCCTGTGATGCATGCAAAGACAAAACACATTGAGATCAAATACCATTTTCTAAGAGAAAAAGTTGCAGATAGAGAAGTAAAGTTGGATTATGTGAGCACTAAAGAACAATTAGCAGATATTTTTACAAATCCATTATCAAAAGATACTTTTGAGTATCTCAGGGAGAAGTTGGGAGTAATTCCCTTTCCTGAGTCTAGTTAGAATTTGCAGCAAGAACATCAGTCCTTGGTGACTGATGAATGGTTGAATACTCTACTTATGGAGTAGTAACTGTGTTTAATGGTGTTTAACACCCTTTTTCATTGATGTCAAAGGGGTAGTATTAGTAAGGGGGAGCATATACTCTTGGGGAGTATACAGAGCAACAACAGTGAAGAAGAAATTTTGATGAGGATATTGAGAATATTGTAAAAAGAAGGAAGACACTTTGAGTTGATAACATCATATGTTGCCATCAATGTCAAAAGGGGAGATTGTTGGAGATTTGCTTCTGTGGAAATAATTGATTGTATGTTTGTCATTGATGACAACATATAAAATACAACAATGTTTTATATGCAATTATCAGTAAAAATATTCTAGAGCTATGCGTGTTCATTTCCATGGTGTATACATGTTCTAGATGCTTTGTGCATTCATGCCAAGTCAGATGTGAAGTTTTAGTTGAGTTATGCTAATCAGTTATGATAGTTACAGAGACTAAAGACTATCTGTGAAGAGCTGATGTAATTACATTATTTCTTGAGTTGCGCCTATCTTTGGGATATGTGTGTTTTTATTCATGTTTAGTTATGAGTTAAAGATAATTATCTAAATGTTCCAAACGTGTTCTATTAGAATTGTGAAGTTGGAGTTAATTTGGTGGAGCCGACTTTGTGAATCATCGTGTCTATTCAGTCTGAGCTGCATGTTTCTAATCAGGTTGCGTGGTTGATGTGGCCGACTATTGAAGTATTGAAGGGACTCCTAGAGCCGATGAAGATCACATCCGTTGGAGAAGATACTTATAGTAGTTCATTTGATGAATGCCAAGTGTGAATGAGAAGAATAAAGACAAAAAAAGTACAGGACAAAATGTCCGTTATTTTGGGACAGTAGAGACATTTCATTCATCAAGAAAAAATCTATGTGAAGAAGAAGTGGAAATATACAATACACTAGAACTGATCAAGACAACAGGTCTACTCAAACAGTTCATCTATCAGATATAGTGTATATCTGTTCTACTGAAGGTTGCAGCCTTGATCATTTTAGCAGTGAGCTTTTGGACAGTGAGTCCTCACCCCTAACAGGGTTACTTATAAAAGAATCCTAATAGGGTCCAACCTTTAAATAGGTCTATGTATTTATTACATTGTAAAGAACAACTCCTAACAGGGTTGCAAGATCTCTTAACAGGGATAATTATACTCAAGTATAGTTCTTTGTGGGTGCTAATTCCCACCGGGGTTTTTACCTATTTGGTTTCGCCGTAACCAAAATTTTTGTGTTCTCTATTGTGTTATTTGAATGTGCATTTGCTTTATTTTAATTGATATCTAAGTAAAGAAAATAATTAAAGTAGTTGATAACTGATTCACCCCCCCTCTCAGTTATCCTTTGGGACTATTCCAACACTCCAAGCCTCTGATTCTTGAAGGTAATTGAAGGCAAAGGAAATCTTCTCCAATTGAAGCAAATTTCTCTCCCATTATGGCCAAGCAGAGGAATTCTCAATCAAGAAAGAACATCCTTTCTTTATTCTCCTTCTCTCTCCTTTAGTGCAAGCAGTTTTCAAGCATGTCTACATTCAAGATATATGAGTGGAACTCATAAATCTATGCATTTGTGATACAAGGTCAAATATTTGGATTTCAAGCACATTTAAGCATCTTAATGGGTATGAGTGATTTCTACATCTGTCCATGAGGGTTTATGCAAGGTGAATCTAATTTTTAACTTGTTACATACTTTTCCTTATGCAATTTATTTCCATTTTCAAGGTTGATTTCTAACTAAGGATGTGACCAAGGAAAACCCATTTAGACAACCTTTTCCCCATTTTTCTGTGTGCAAGAACAGGTTACAAATCCATTGGATAGGAATTAGAAAGATCAAACACAGTGAGAGAGACCTAAAAAAATTCAGTTAGAATAGCCAGGTACATAATTCATCTGTCATTCTATCCCTAGGTATAGAATGAGTTTTTCCCTGTACCATACATTTTCAGCTTACATTTCACCCATAGGTCAAATCTATGCTCTAGTTTATGTTTCTAAACTTTTATGCTCACACGAGAAAATCTCTTATGTTTTAGTATAGATCTTTGGTGGTAAGAAATGAATTTTGTGCCATAAAAGAGATTTCCGTGTGTTTTCTAGTATATTGCTGGTAGAACTGTGTATTAATGTAACTGTCGAGTTTTCAACATCTATAAAGTTTATTAAATGTGAAATAGTATTCTTTTATGTACTCCCTTCGTGAATAAAATAACCTCCCATATCAGTGTTTTATGCCCCTGTTGTATTGGACTTATATTTAGTATAAAAGTAGAAAGCTTGAAATTTGGTACCCTATGCATAAAAAATAAATACATGCTTTATTAAATATCACTTGTTATTGTAATCACTCTTAGATCATGAGGTGTAAAAACTAAATTTTCATGTCAAGGCATAGTGAGCCCAAGTTAACCTATAATGACATGTTTTTGTCTATATATGGGAATTGGATGTTATCTAGAATTCTTGCTTCTTATATTGGTTTCAAAAATATAGGATCTTTGATATTGTAAAGGTGAGTGGCATTTTAATTTGTAAAGCATGCTTTCCTAATACATAGATGTTAGTAGTGGAAGTGAGTAAGCATGAACATTTAGGAGTTTCAAGATGATGTAAAAAGGTTAAATAATTTGTGGAGAAATACTTGGATTTTAACTGCCTTGTTGGTTGGTTTATTGTATGAATTGTACAATAATCTCTTGTATTATAATAGCCTTTTTGAAAGTCTTCCTATGCTTAGTCCATTTTATTATGCATTAAGTTGTAATAAGATAGAGTTTATAAAATTTTGATAGAATGATTACTTGTGTGAGTATTAATTATGTCTCAAATATGGTGGCTAATTGTTTAGAACTTAGGCATGATGAATGGTTTAATACCTTCTGACTTCCAGGAGTAAGTCAAACCCAAGGAGGGAGGATGTAATACCGAGCTCTAATTCTAATATGTCTTCGGTAATGTCTTAGGAACCTTTGTGCTTATTATGTCAATGTGGCTATGTATCTGTCTGAGGTTCTTGTCTAAACCATCCCGATCTAACCATAACTTAGCAATGACCATAATAAACTTATCGATGCTTTCATTTACTTCTTGTGGTCATCTCTACTGATACATTGATGATAGTTTTAGGGCATTGATGTTATGTGGCCACTTGATAGATCTATATGCTCACTATGAGAGGAACTCCTCATCAACGATTAGTTGATTATGATACTTTGATGCTTATGACTTAAGTTATATCTGAATGTAATTAGTATGATTTCAAAATCTCCTTAATGTTAGGGTTCTTTATATGTTATGATTCTGATTTACTCTTCACCTATGATTATATGTATGATTTTGATCGTATATTTATTTATTGATTTTGATTACGAGACTAACCCAAATCATGATGAATTATATTATGGATCTTATCCAACCCTCACTCTACTTATTTAATAATGTCAGGTAAAATGGGTTCTTACATACGTGTTTGTATCTATGTTCTATTTGTATGGCTAGGGGCAAAGTCATAGTGAGGTCTACATGATGTCTCGACCTCTGTCATTACCCTAGTAACATGGTACTTGAGACTGGATATGGACAATATTATTGCATTTGGTTATTGTCATGGATTCTAGGTTGGATTAGATGAGGAGATGCTTTTAGTATATGATTGGATAATAAATTCATCTTTATGATAGTTTGTAAATGATTTAGAACATTATCTGGTTGATTTGTATCTTAAGGATTTCGACTGTGGTACAATAAAAAAATACACTAGAAATGAATTAACAATATATTAACCAGATCTAGAGCACTAATCAACTGAGAAGAACAACAACCCACCCCTAAAAAAAACCAAAATATGGAAACTAGAGCACCACCACCAAATATCCAGAAACCCAAAATTAGCAGAGTTCAAAATAAAGTACGAACTAAAAGAGCTTTGTTCTTAAGACGCCACGTAGAGCTAAAAACCACCATCACAGTCTTAGCACAAAGGCTATAGTATAAAAAAAATAGCCTGATGGGCTAGCATCGATGTCCATAGCTAAAATCATAACCAAAGTTAGTTTCCTTTCCACAAGCTCTTAGACAACAGAATGTCTGCCCACTCTTCCTATAGGAATTTGAAAAGTTTGCGAGGATCATCTTCCTCTACAACCAGACCAACATATAATTTTTCATGGAGCAGAAAGAGGGTGGTAGTGGAGGTGTGAATGATTTTCAGCGTAAATTTATTGACATCCATAAGCCACTTGTTGGTTCCATCTATATCCTCCTTCATCTGGGAGACAGTTTTTTCTAACGCGGAAATTTGATGTTTGAACTTACCCACCATGCCACCAGAGGCAGTGTTACACATCTTGGTTTCCCCCGCATCCTTAGTAGTCATGTTCAACTTATTTTCCATGCCCTCGTAGTCAGGTCTAGAATATTATATGTGCCCTTTTTGTTATTAGAATTATCTGAGAGATCCTTATTTTTCATCATGTCATTGATGAATTTTTTCCCCTTTTCTTTTTCCAACCTGTTGGAGCGGCGGGTGTGTCCTTGATGGGTGTCAACATCAATAGTGGCATCAAGATTGAGGACAATCTTCTTGGCTTTTTTGTTTGGGTGATAGATAGAGGCCTCTAAGGTGTGATCTCTCTTATTGTCTTCTAGGGAATCCAGGACATGGTGGGTATCAGAAGAGTTAGAGCTCACAACAGGGGTATTATCACACAATTTTCCTTTCGACCTAGAAGGAGAAGGAAGGAGACCCTAATTCAGAGAGACAGTGAGTGAAGGACAAGGATGATACAGCGAGTCATAAATGAAAAATATGATAGGAGGTAGGCAAAGAGCATGGTGGAAATTATACAGACGCAACATTAACCCTTGGTGTAGGATGACATGTTTTTTACCCAAAGTTATAGCTTCTGCAAAATCAGCCACATTACTTTCCTTAGAGTGCATTAAATAGAGTGGAATAGAAATAAAATCTTTACGCCTAAGGTGATTGATAATAAGCTTACACATATTGGTCCAGAATTCCAAGGTCTTTCATGTTGTACCCACCATGCATGGGAACAAGATTCTCTTCTGGGCTCCTGAAGAAATTGGCCAAATCCGTCTTAGCAAGGGTTTTTTTGGTTTTCTTCCATTTGCGACCAGTGATAGGGAGACTAGTGGCCTTCCCAATGACATCTTCGCTAATTTTGAACGAAATGTCATTCATAGAGACTCTTGTGTCATTCCAAGACATCGCAAATATGAATACACTATTAATGATGATAATTCATTCTATTTTATTGCATTATGATATTATGACTATTTTGGAGCTAATGATGCTAACCATTCATGCTTTAGTATCAATCCGATTTGATATTTTTGTAGGATGAGGGGAGGCATTTGTAGTCACTGTGTGTGGGCACGCGCGCACATGTGCATGTGTGTGTATGTTTTTCTCATCTTAGTTAGTATGATGCAGGTACCAGGCATTGACTCCACCTGGTGGTGCAGGAGCACCTAGGCTATCCTCAAGGCCCTAGTCAGTTTTGACTTGTAACTGAACCTAGCCAAGTTAGTGTGTGTTTTCTTAAGACCTTAGAAGGTCTTGTTGTTGTGTGTGACTAGACAGATTAGTGGTTAGTGCTAATTTCATCTTAGTCTTTGTTATTTGCTTTTAGTTGTTTAGTCCTTAGTTTGGTCTAATGTTGGGAAATGAGGTCTAAATGTGTCCAAGACCTATGTATGGGTAGAAATATTCTTGAGGAGACATACATGATGTTATTTCATCGAACAAAATTGGTTAGAGGCCCTAAAATGTAGTTTGCATCATAAATGCAAAAGATGCTAAAAGTTGTCATGACAACATTTTCAACTTTTTGCAAATGTTGCATGCAACTCGACAACATTGGATTCCCTCCATTATAGGAGTGGAAAATTAATGCTAGTGGCCTGAAATGGTGGAGGAAGCATCTTTAGACACTCTATGGCTCATTTCCCGAGGTAGAGTTGATGTATGCAAGTTTTTGGAGAGCAATAGAGCAAGTTTTGTGTAAACAGAGTACAATCAACTTCTTTGAGAGTTATTTATGTTTTAATGGATTAAAATATATGATCTAAGTGTGGATTCATGTAATAGAGATCGATTCAAGACTTTTTCATTCAGAGTGCAAGTAGTGTAGATTTTATTTGATAGGTGTAGGAAATTGATTAAGAACTAGGTAGTTTGTTGGTCAAGTTCAAGGAGATTTTGGTTTTATGACTCCCCCATGAAACTCAACCGTAGGAAATCCAAAAGGTTGAATGAATGTGTTAGGGGAGCCTCTATAAAGTGTACATATGCAGGTAGGAGGTCATAGGAGTTGATTTTCTAATTTTGAAGCCATTCCCTATGCGAGCTAGGACAATCTGGTTAGGTGTATGGCAAGTGAAAACAAGAATGCAAAGACAAGGGTGTGCATGGGAATCCTAAACCAAGTGTGGTCTCAGTGTCTTTAGGGTCTCATAGATCCCTAGTAATGAGTTTAGAACCCACCCAATTGATTTGGATTGACTTTTCCATAGAAATCATAGAAGTGCTTGTGAGGAGCCAAAATAGGCCTAATAGCCCTACATTTCAGGACAAAGGTGTACGGAGGACTTGGGGACCCTAGACCTTAAAAATATTTTAGGTTTTACAAAAGGGTATCTGGATCCTTGATTGGTTTTAGTGGTTGTGTGGAATTTTTAAGAGTAAATATTGAAAAACCCTCTGAATAGGGCTAATTGGTCCTTTAGGCCTAATAGGGTCATTTTGGGTGCAATTTTGGAACTCGACTAAATGGGGATTGAAGACCTATGGAATTTGGAATGTATGGATGTAGAATGAACATAAAAAGAGTGTACAAGGCCCTTGTAGCATGTGTGGAGTTGGTATGAAGGATTTGGGATTGGAATTCTTCAAAGCCAATGAGAAGCATTGAGACAAAACTAATTGTGGATGTCCTTCAAGGTTTAACACAATAGTTGTAACTTTGAGAGAAGAGTTGGAAATAGTCTTAGGCTTAGTGTATTGAGGCTAGTATGGTCCTAAAGGGAAATTGGGATCCTAATTGGACTAGGGAAAGCTAGGTCTTATCTAGAGTATTGTGTGAGCACACTTTGGGGTTACTTCTATCAGATTGGTATTAGAGCCAGGTTGTGATCAGGCTTGTGGTTAATGTTAAAACCAGAAGAATCAGTTGGAGAGTAAAAAATGGTGACTAATGCTGAGTTGGATAAGAAGGTATTGGCTAAGAAGGTAGATGAAAAAGAAGAGGAGAATAGACTACTCCGAGATTGGTTGGCTCAATTGGAGAAAAAAATGGATGAAGTTGATGTGAAAGAAGATGAAGTGAAGGACAAAATTGAAGGGAAAGGCAAGGAGATTGCCATTGAAGATGAAGTGCCTGAAGTTGACCATGTATTAAATGAGGATCCATTCTTGAAAGATCTAAAGGCTATGAGTGGAAAATCACTAGAGGGAGTTCCAATCTTTACTGGAAAGATGGAGCTAGAGATAGTCCTTGACTGGATAGAGGGACTGGAAAACCATTTTGAGTGTGATGGAATCACAGAGGCTCAAAAGGTGAAGGTTGAAAAAGAAAGACTAACTGCACTCACTTGGTGGAAATTCATCCGAGATGCGAGAGAGAAGGAAGGGAAAAGGCCCATTTCTTCATGGAAAGCTATGCTAGAAAGAGTCAGAGATGCTTATATCCCCGAGGATTATAAAATCTAATTACATAAGAGAAGGAAAGGTCTAAGGAAGAAGGACCTAGATGTCAATTCATACACTAAAGAATTTTAGAGACTTTGTATGAGGCCAAGAGTAGTAGAGGATGAGAAGGTGAAGGTAGAAAGGTACCTTAATGGAATTAAATGGACCATTGAAGATGAGATGAGTATTTTGACTCCAGACACAGTTCAGAAGTGCCACCAAATTGCTCTCAAGGTAGAAGACAAGCTAAAGAAGAAACAAGACTCAAGTACCTCCAGAGGAAGAGGTAGAGGAAGAGACATTAAAGGAAAAAGTAGTGTATATGTTGGAAGGAGTTCTGAATCAAAGAACCAAGGAGATACTAAGTTCAATGGACAACAAGAAGGAAACTCTAGTAGAGGAGGTTCAAATAGAGGAAGGAACTCTAGTGGAAGAGGAAGAAACAGTAACCAAGGTAGAGGGAACTACTTTGCCAATATGAAATGTTACCATTGCAATCAGATGGGTCATCCTGCATACATATGTCAAGAGAAGAGTTCAACTTCCCAAGGCAGTGATAAGAGAGTGAACTATGTTAAAGAAGAAGCTAGTGGTGGAAAAAAACACCCTGAGGTTCCCTTGGAATCAGAAGAAGGTGAGAACCTTATGATGAGGACTCTAATTAAGGAGCCAGTAAGAGAAGAGCCAAGCCAAAGGAGGTCATTGTTTAGAGTGAAGTGTAAGATGATGGGAAAAGTGTGTAGAGTCATCATAGAATCAGGGTCTATTGAAAATATAGTGTCAGAGGAGGAAGTTAGTAAGTTGAAAATGACAAGGATACCCCACACAAATCCTTACAAGGTCACTTGGCTAAACAAAGGACAACATGTCCTTGTGAATGAGAAAGCTTGGGTTGAATTCTCAATTGGGAGATATAAGGGCAATGTTCTATGTGATGTCTTCCCTATGGATTAATGTCATTTTATCCTAGGTAGACCATGGCAATACGACATACAGACCATGCACGATGGAGTGAAGAACTCCTACTCATTCAAGAAGGAAAATGTAACTTTCAAAATTTAGTCACTGCTAGAGGATGCAGAATTGAATCCTACTGGTCCTAATATTATTATGGTGAGTGAAAAAGAGTTCTTAGAGGATTTGGAAGAAGGAAAGTGAGTTGGTTTTGCCTTAGTGTTGAAACCAAAAGAAGAGAATGCAAAGAGAGGAGTGAAGAAGACAAAGTTGCCAAAGGAAGTGCAAGAGCTACTGCAGAAGTACCAAGGCATAGTCAGTGATGGAAAACCTTCATCCATACCACCTAAGAGGTCAGTAAGCCATAAAATAGACCTAATACCTGGAGCTACCCTACCCAATAAGGCAGCCTATAAAATGACCCCTCAACAGAATGAGGAAATTTCTAGACAAATCCAAGAGCTCCTAGAACAAGGCCTTATTAGGACAAGTATTAGCCCACGTGTCGTGCCTACTGTCCTAGCACCCAAAAAGGGAGGAACTTAGAGGTTATGTACAGACTCCAGAGAAATCAATATGATTACAATAAGGTATAGGTTCCCTATCACTAGGATAGAAGACCTAATGGACTGTCTAGGAGGAGCAAGATATTTTACCAAGATAGATCTAAAGAGTGGCTATCATCAAATCAGGGTAAAGGAAGGTGATGAGTGGAAAACAACCTTCAAGACCACAAAAGGACTATATGAGTGGCTTGTCATTCCATTTGGCTTATCCAATGATCCATCAAATTTCATGAGGTTGATGAATTGTTAAAGATTATATTGGTAAATTTTTGGTAGTCTACTTGGATGATATACTCATCTATAGTAAGACAAGGGAAGAGCACCTCAATCACCTAGAAATGGTCTTCAGAAAGTTAAATGAGGAGAAGTTGATGATCAACTTGGAAAAGCGTGAATTCATAAAAGAAGAATTGGTGTACCTTGGATTTGTGCTATCTTAGGGTAACTTAAAGATGGATCCTAGAAAAGTGGAGGCCATCATCAATTGGCCTACTCCAAGAACAAGCACTGAGGTAAGAATTTTTCATGGCCTAGCACAGTATTATAGAAAGTTTATTAAGCAATTTAGTGCAATCTGTGCTCCTATGTTAGACACTATTAAAGGAGGCATGAAGACTAAGTTTATTTGGAATGAACAAGCTAACCATGGTTTTGAGCTACTAAAAAATAAGATTGTGTTGGAGATCTGCTTCTCTGCAAATAGTTGATTGTATGTTTTTCATTGATGACAACATATAATATACAAAAGTGTTCCATATGCAATTATCAGTACAGATGTTTTGGAGCTATATGTGTTCATTTCCATGGTGTATACATGTTCTAGATGCTATGTGCACTCACGCCGAGTCAGATATGAAGTTTTAGTTGAGTTATGTTAATCTGTTATGACAGTTACAGAAATTGAAGACTATCTGTGAAGAGCCGACATAATTACATTATTTCTTCAGTTGCACCTATCTTTGGGTTATGCATGTTTGTATTCATGTTTAGTTATGAGTTAAAGATAATTATCTAAAGGTGCCAAACATGTTCTATCAGAATCGTGAAGTTGGATTTAATTTGGTGGAGCCAACTTTGTGAAGCGTCGCGTCTAATCAGTATGAGTTGCGTGTTTCTAATCAGGTTGCATGGATGATGTGGCCAACTAAAGAATTATTGAAGGGAATCCTTGAGCTGAAGAAGATACTTATAGTAGTTCATTTGGTGAATGCCAAGTGTGAATGAGAAGAATAAAGATAGAATAAGTGCAGGAAAAAATGTCTGTTGTTTTGGGATAGTAGAGACATTTCATTCATCAAGAAAAGATCTATGTGAAGAAGAAGTGGAAGTATACAACACACTGGAACTGATCAAGACAACATGTCTACTCAAATAGTTCATCTATTAGATATAGTGTATATCTGTTCTACTGAAGGTTGTAGCCTTCATCATTTTAGCAGTGAGCTTTTGGACAGTGAGTCCTCACCCTTAACAGGGTTACTTGTAAAAGACTCCTAACAGGGTTTGAACTTTAACCAATTCTCTATACTTATTGCATTGTAAAGAACAACTCCTAACAGGGATAATTATATTTAATTATAGTTCTTTGTGGGTGCTAATTCCCACCGGGGTTTTTACCTATTTGGTTTCACCGTAACCAAAATTGTTGTGTTCTCTATTGTACTATCTGAATGTGCATTTACTTTATGTTAATTGTATCTAAGAAAAAACAATAATTAAAGTAGCTGATAACTGATTCACCCCCCCCCTCTTAGTTATCCTTTGGGACTATTCTAACAATTTGTATCAGAGTCAAGTGCCTTGGAAAGAAAGCCTAATAGATTAAGGTAGATCAGATGGCATACTTTAGGAAAGAGAGTCCTAAGTATGATGGAGAAAACTATCTTGACTGGAAGAACAAAATGATAACACATCTTCAGTGCGTTGGATTTGAGATCTATGAGATTTCTACTCAAGAAATTGAAGTTCCCACCTTGAAAGACCTTGCAGAAGATGACTCTATAGTCAAACAAAAGGAAGTATTCACTAATAATGCAATCGCCAAAGAAGCCCTAATAAGTGCCCTATCCGACAGTGAATTTTCTGAGATCAAGAAGACAGATAAAGCATACTCTATTTGGAAATAATTAGAAGATATGTTTGAAGGAGACAGCCAAGAAAAGAATGCACACAGAAATACATGGAAGAAAATGTACAACTTAGAGATGCTACCTGAAGAAAACATCAGAGCCTACAATCAAAGAATTAATGAAGCAGTTTTAGGTATCAGGAACAATGGTGGAGAAATTTTAGAGGAAGATATAATGGACAAACTAATGAACACACTAACAACAGACTATGAGAGCAAGCTCAATATCTTAGATGAGACTATGCAATTTTCAAAAGACTTCAAGAGAGAGACTTTGATCAGAAAAATATCTGCATTTGAGATATCAAGATTGAAGACAGAACCCAAAAGTGAGACAACTTTCAAAGCCTCAGTCCACATCAAGAAATCCATAAGCAACTCTAGTAATAATGAAGAAGTAGATACAAAACTAGAAGAAATAATTGCTATGATTTCCAAGAAAGAAAGGAAAGGTAAGGGAAATATGAAGGACAACTACCATTCAAATTTTTTTCATGCAACAAAGTTGGTCACTTTGCATCCAAGTGTCCTACAAGAGTCAAGAAGTTTCGATCATATTACAAGCCCAAGTACACTAAGGAATGTTATCATGTTGAAGACGGTGTAACTAATGATGATTCAGGAGAAGATGAAATTGGTTTTTTTGCCATTAATGACATTGAAAATATGTTTGAAGAAATGGACAAAGAAGATGAAGAAAAAGAACAAGAATTAGCATTAGTTTCAAAAGATAACATCAGAACTGACTAGATCATTGACAACGGATGTTCACACCACATGATAAGAGACCAAGACAGATTTGTACATTTGGACAAATACAAAGGTGGCATGGTTAGATTTGGAGATAACACTCCCAAACCTATCATAGGTAGAGGTTCTATCACTTTAGATGGAAAGAATAAGACATATGATAATCTTTATGTTGATGGTTTACATCATAACTTACTTGACAAAGGATATCAATTGGAATTCAAAAACAACCAGTGCATCATTAACTACAAAGAAGAAAACATGATTGCATCAGTCTCAAAAACCAAAGGTAATGTTTTTCAGCTCAATTCAGAAGTAAGTTGTTTTGTTGCAAAAGTAGATGGCAGTTGGCTATGGCACAAGAGACTTTGTCATATCAATTTTGACGACATAGTCAAGATAAGTAATGTAAAGGAAGTAAGAGACCTTCCAAGTATTGCAGGACCAGTTGACACCATGTACAAGGAATGTGTGATGGGGAAGCATGTGAGGACCTCATTCAAGAGAAAACAAGACTCTGTAGAAAAAAAATTAGATCTGATACATACAGACCTATGTGGACCTACTCAAACAAGATCTTACTACAGAGAAAGGTATTTCATTTTTTTTGTTGATAATTTCTCAAGGATGATGTTGGTTGCATTCTTAAAAAAAACACTGAAGCTTTTGAGAAGTTCAAAGTGTTCAAAGCTAAAGTTGAGAATGAATCTTGATTAAAGATAAAATATTTGAGATCTGATAGAGGAGGATAATTCACCTTTGACCAATTTTATGATTACTGTGAAGAACATGGAATCAAGAGACACTTAAGTGCACCTAGAACCCCTCAGCACAATGGGATTGCAAAAAGAAGGAACATAATAATACTTGACACGACGCGCACTATCATGATTGAAGGAAAGGTTGCTCATACTTATTGGAGAGATGCGGTCAATACAACAGTCTATACTATCAATAGAATACAATTAAGGCAAGGCATAGGCAAGACTCCATATGAACTTTCATTTGGTAATGTACCTACTATAAAATACTTCAAAATCTTTGGAAGCAAGTGATACATCAAAAGAGATGATAGCATTGACAAATTTGATGCTAGAAGCGATGAAGGTATTTTTCTTGGTTACTCTACTAAAAGCAAAGCCTATAGATGTTTTAATCTAAGATTAAAGAAGATCACTAAGAGTACTCATGTGAACATTGATGAGAAAATTATGATTCAAGAAAGATATTATGACTATGCTCCCATGATTGAAGATGAGCCCAGACCCATCAATAAGGACAGATTTATTGAAGAAATGTTTGACTATATTGATGTTTCATGTAACAATCCTGAACCAAGTGAAGAAGAATAACAGATTGTAAATGAAAGTATCACTCCTAAGAACTCAAGATACACATCCAAATACCACTCTAAGGAAGGTATCATTGGAGATCAGAGCGCAAAAGTCTTGACTAGATCTAGAGAAAAAGGTTCAACTGCTGATGAAGAGGTATGCTTACTTTCATAGATTGAACCCTTAAGTGTTGAAGATGCGTGCAAAAATTCAGATTGGAAAAGTGCCATGCAAGAAGAATTAGATCAAATAATCAAGAATGAAACATGGGAACTGGTCCCTAGACCTCGTGACAAGAACGTGATTGGAACAAAGTGGATATTCAGGAACAAAATGAATGAAGAAGGCACAGTGGTAAGGAACAAGGAAAAATTAGTGTGTAAAGGATATGTGCAGAGAGAAGGTATAGATTACATTGATACATTTACCCTTGTGAGCAGACTGGAAGCTATCAAGTTGTTTTTGGCATATGCAACATTCAAGAACTTTAAAGTATATCAAATGGATGTCAAGTCAGCTTTTTTGAATGGTGACTTGAAGGAAGAAGTCTACATAGAGCAACCTGAAGGATTCAAACTTTCAGACAAACCATACATGGTATGTAGATTAAAGAAAGCATTTTATGAACTTAAATAGGCCCCAAGAGATTTTTATGAGAGACTTGATGGTTACTTAACAAATATAGGATTCAGAAAAGGAGCAGCAAACTGTAATTTATTCATAAGAGAGACAGATGAAGGATTACTACTCATTGCTATTTTTGTTGATGACATTATCTTTGGAGGTAATGACAAAATTAGTGCAGAATTTGCCAAAGAAATGAAAAGCGAGTTTGAAATGAGCATGATTTGACCTATGAAATATTTTCTTGGATTGAATGTAAAACAAACAGACAAAGGCGTATTCATAAATTAGTCTAAGTATGTGAAGGAGATATTGAAGAATTTCAAGATGAAAGATTGCAAACCAGTAAGCACCCCCATGATAAAAAGAAGCAAGCTTTCTAAAGATGATGATTCCATAGTAGTTGACAAGACCCTATACAAGTCTATGATCAGAAAAATCATATATCTTACTCAATCTAGACCTGATATTTCTAATGCAGTTGCCATTGTTGGAAGATTTGTAGTTGAACCCAAGGAAAATCACCTAATGGCAATAAAAAGAATATTTAGATACTTACAAGGGACTATCGACTATGGTTTATGGTATCCTAACTCAGAGAATATACAACTTCATGTGTATACATATGCAGCTTGGGAACGTTGTGTTGATGACAGAAAGAGTACATCAGGAGGAGCAATATTTCTTGGTGACAGATAGGTTAGTTGGACAAGTAAAAAGAATAATTGTATCTCTCAGTCAACAACAGAAGCTAAGTATGTTGCAGTAGCATTGAATTTTTCAACAATGGTTTAGATCAAATAGATGATTAAAGACTTTGGTATTCAGATTGATTATCCTATTGTTATTTACTGTGACAACACTAGTACTATCAATATGTCAAAGAACCCTGTGATGCATGAAAAGACAAAACACATTGAG
>MU226130.1:494350-525178 GCA_018584345.1 Thuja plicata
TTTTCTAAGAGAAAAAGTTGCAAACAGAGAAGTAAAGTTGGATTATGTGAGCACTAAAGAACAATTAGCAGATATTTTTACAAAGCCATTATCAAAAGATACTTTTGAGTATCTCAGGGAGAAGTTGGGAGTAATTCCCTTTCGCGAGTCTGATTAGAACTTGCAACAAGAACATCAGTCCTTGGTGACTGATGAATGGTTGACTACTCTACTTCTGGAGTAGTACCTATGCTTAATTGTGTTTAACACCCTTTGTCATTGATGTCAAAGGTGGAGTATTAGTAAGGGGGAGCATATACTCTGGGGGAGTATACAAAGCAGCATCAGTGAAGAGGAACTTTTGATGAGGATATTGAGAAGATTGTAAAAAGAAGGAAGACACTTTGAGTTGATGATATCATATGTTTCCATCAATGTCAAACGGGGAGATTGTTGGAGATTTGCTTCTATGCAAATAGTTGATTGTATGTTTGTCATTGATGACAACATATAATATATAGTAGTGTTCCATATGAAATTATCAATACATATGTTCTAGAGCTATGCGTGTTCATTTCCATGGTCTATAAATTTTATAGATGCTATGTGCACTCACGCCAAGTCAGATATGAAGTTTCAATTGATTTATGTTTATCTATTATGACAGTTACAAAAATTGAAGACTAGTTGTGAAGAGCTGATGTAATTACATTATTTCTTGAGTTGCACCTATCTTTGGGATATGCATGTTTGTATTCATGTTTATTTATGAGTTAAAGATAATTATCTAAAGGCGCCAAACATGTTCTATCAAAATCGTCAAGTTGGAGTTAATTTGGTGGAGCCAACTTTGTGAAGTGTCGCATCTATTCAGTATGAGTTGCATGTTTCTAATAATGTTGTGTGGATGATGTGGCCAACTAAAGAAGTATTGAGAGGACTCCTAGAGATGACACAGATCACATCCTTTGGAGAAGATACTTATAGTAGTCCATTTGATGAACGCCAAGTGTGAATGAGAAGAATAAAAACATAACAAGTGTAGGACAAAATGTCTATTGTTTTGGGATAGTAGAGACATTTCATTCATCAAGAAAAGATCTATGTGAAGAGGAAGTGGAAGTATACAACACACTAGAACTGATCAAGACAATAGGTCTACTCAAATAGTTCATCTATTAGATATAGTGTATGTTTTTTCTACTGATGGTTGTAGCCTTCATCATTTTAGTAGTGAGCTTTTGGATAGTGAGTCCTCACCCTTAACAAGGTTACTTGTAAAAGACTCCTAACAAGGTCTGACCTTTAACCAGGTCTCTATACTTATTGCATTGTAAAGAACAACTCCTAACAGGGTTGCAAGATCTCCTAACAGGGATAATTATATTGAAGTACAGTTCTTTGTGGGTGCTAATTCCCACTGGGGTTTTTACCTATTTGGTTTCCCCATAACCAAAATTGTTGTGTTCTCTATTGTGTTATCTGAATGTGCATTTACTTTATGTTAATTGTATCTAAGCAAAGAAAATAATTAAAGTAGTTGATAACTGATTCACCCCCCCGCTCTTAGTTATCCTTTGGGACTATTCTAAGAGATTGCAACCCAACCAATTTTGGTTTTTCCAAGCTTTGAAAAGCTATTTATAGTGGAATGTGATGCCAACAATGTAGCCATTGGTCCAGTCTTGAGCCAAGAGGGAAGATCAGTGGCTTTCCACTCTGAGAAACTAAGTGAAGCTAAGAAGAAATATTTTTCTTATGACCTAGAGATGTATGCTCTGGTCCAGTCACTGAGAAAATTGAGGCATTACTTTCTTCCAAAGGAATTCATAGTCTATTCAGACAATCAAGCATTGAGCTTGTTGAACTCACAAGACAAATTGAGTCACAAGCATATGAAGTGGGTTGAGTATCTATAAGCTTACACTTTCAACATCAAGCACAAGAAGGGGTTGCAGAACAAGGTTGCAGATGCTTTAAGCATAAGAGCATTGACTATACAAGAAATTCAACTACAGAGTGTGGGAATAGATAACTTCAAAGACCTATATGGTGAAGATGAGGACTTTGCAGACATTTACAAGGTATCCCAAGAGTATAAAAATCATTTTCATAGTAAATACTCTGAGTATACTTTACAAACTTGTCTATTGTTTAAAGGGAGTCAATTGTGTGTCCATAGGGGGTCTACTAGGGAGAATCTAATACATGAGAAACACAATGGTGCACTTAGTGGCCATTTCGGTGTTAATAAAACTCAAGAATTAGTCCAAAGATTCTACTTCTGGCCCAAGATGAATTTGGATGTTAAGAGATATGTAGAAAGTTATGTTATCTGTCAAAAGGCCAAAGGAACATCTAATAATACCAGCCTATACCAACCTTTTCCCATTCCAACCAGAACATGGGAATGTTTGAGCATGGATTTTGTAGTTGGTTTACCCAAAACAAAACAAGGAATGGACAACATATATGTTATTATGGACAGATTTAGTAAAATGGAACACTTTGTACCTTGCAAGACAAAAAATGATGCCAGTCAGATAGCTTCCCTATTCTTCAAGGAAGTTGTCAGAATTCATGGATTACCACTGAGTATAGTGTTTGATAGAGACACCAAGCTCATGAGTCACTTTTGGAAGACTCTGTGGAAAAAAAATGGAATTAACTTGTCATTTGGATCTTCCTACCATCCTCAGTCTGATGGTCAAACAGAGGTAGTCAATAGGAGTCTTGGAAATCTCCTAAGATGTTTAACAAAAGTGTATTGTCAAGTTTGGGACCAACTCATTAGGCAAGCAAAATATTCCTACAATGAAATAGTAAATATGACTACTGGAAAAAGTCCCTTTGAGATAGTCTATGGCCTTCATCCAAGAGGAATCCATGAGCTCAGAGATCTGAAGGATGGAGCTAGGGGGAGTGGATATGCTAATGATTTTGCACATTCTATGCAAGAAGTTCATGAGAGAGTTAGGAAGACACTCATTGACAATACAGAGAAGATCAAGACTAAAGTGGATGAGAGAAGAAGAGATGTCCAATTCAAAGTGGGAGATCTAGTAATGGTTCACCTCAACAAGGCAAGACTTTATAAAGGAACACCACACAAACTTCAAATGAGAAGAATTGGCCCATGTGTTATACTGGCTAAATATGGAGCCAATGCTTACAAGGTAAAAATTTCGGAGGATATGGGTTTATCACCAGTGTTTAATGTTGTAGACTTGATTCTATACAAAGGTCCAATCCTATATGTAGATTATAGTTTGATTGAAGTTATACAGGAGGTGGAAGAACTACATTTTCCATCTACACCAATCAAGCAAGCAGAGCAAATTCTAGATTCTAGAATCTACAAGAAGAACATAAAGAAGGAGTACCAAGAACAATTAGTAAAGTGGCAAGGAAAACCAGATGCAGATGTAGTGTGGATCAAGGATACTAAGTTTAAAAAGTTGGGCATTGACCTCAACTTACTCAATCTAAGGGCAGATTGAAATCTTTTCATTAGGGGAGGATGGTGCAGGAGCACCTAGGCTATCCTCAAGGCCCTAGCTAGTTCTGGCTTGTAACTGACCCTAGCCAAGTTAGTGTGTGTTTTATTAATACCTTAAAAGGTCTTGTTGTTGTGTGTGACTAGATGGATTAGTGGTTAGTGCTAATTTCATCTTAGTCTTTGTTGTTTGCTTTTAGTTTTTTAGTCCTTAGTTTGGTCTAATGTTGGGAAATGAGGTCTAAATGTATCCAAGACCTATTTATGGGTAGAAATATTCTTAAGGAGACATAAATGATGTTATTTCATTGAACTAAATGGGTTAGAGGCCCTACAATTTAGTTTGCTTCATAAATGCAAAAGATGCTAAAAGTTGTCATGACAACATTTTTGCAAATGTTGCATGGAAATCGACAACATTGGATTACCTCCATTATAGGAGTGGAAAATGAATTCTAGTTTCCTAAAATGGTGGAGGAAGCATCTTTAGACACTCTATGGCTTGTTTCCCGAGGTAGAGTTGATGTATACAAGTTTTTGGAGAGCAATAAAGCAAGTTTTGTGTAAACAGAGTACAGTCGACTTCTTTGAGAGTTATTTGTGTTTTAATGGATTAAAAAATATGATCTAAGTGTGGATTCATGTAATAGAGACTGAGACAATATTTTTTCATTTAGAGTGCAAGTAGTGTAGATTTTATTTGATAGGTGTAGGAAATTGTTTAAGAACTAGGTAGTCTGCAGGTCAAGTTCAGGGAGATTTTGGTTTTATGGCTCCCCCATGAAATTCAACCGTAGGAAATTAAAAAGGTTCAATGAATGTGTTAGGGGAGCCTCTTTATAGTGTACATATGTAGGTAGGAGGTCATAGGATTCAATTTTCTAATTTTGAAGCCATGCCCTAGGCGAGCTAGGACAGTCTGATTAGGTGTATGGCAGGTGAAAACAAGAATGTAGAGACAAGGGTGTGCATGGGAGTCCTAAAACAAGTGTAGTTTCAGTGTCTTTAGGGTCTCATAGATCCCTAGTAACAAGTTCAGAACCCACCCAATCAATTTGGATTTATTTGTCCATAGAAACCAGAGAAGTGCTTGTGAGGAGCCAAAATAGGCCTAATAGCCCCACATTTTCAAACAGAGGTGTACAAAGGACTTGGGGACCCTAGACCTTAAAAATATTTTAGGTTTCACAAAATGGTATCTGGATCCTTGATTAGTTTTAGTGGTTGTGTGGAATTTTTAAGATTAAATCTTGAAAAACCCTCTGAATCGGGCTAATTGGTCCTTTAGGCCTAATAGGGTCATTTTGGGTGCATTTTGGAACTCGACTAAATGGGGATTGAAGACCTATGGAATTTGGAATGTATGGATGAAAAATGAACATAAAAAGAGTGTACAAGGCCATTGTCACATGTGTGGAGTTGGTATGAAGGATTTGGGATTGGAATTCTTCAAAGCCAATGAGAAGGATTGAGACAAAACTAATGGTGGATGTCCTTCAAGGTGAAACACAATAGTTGTAACTCTTAGAGAAGAGTTGGAAATAGTCTTAGGCTTAGTTTCTTGAGGCTAGTTTGGTCCTAAAGGGAAATTGGGATCCTAAGTGAACTAGGGCAAGCTAGGTCTTGTCTAGAGTATTGTGTGAGCACACCTTGGGGTTACTTCTATCACTTGGATACACAGGTTTGAGTGTGCCTTCAAAATACTCGAACATTGTTTTTGTGGAGATATTACCAAGGTTCTCTCTAGAAATCATTTTTGACTTAGGCCCATGTTTAGGGAAGTCACCTTATTTCTGGTTGGGAAGTATCATTATTTTGTGTGATTTTGTGATTTATGTTTGGTTAGGTGATTATGTTCTTATTGTTCATTTCAATTATGTTTTTTGTACTACGATTCTTGGTTTTGTTATCATAAGATATATAAATATAGATGTATTAAAGTATGTAGTGTAATTTAATATATATGTGTATGTATATTAAAGTATGTAGTGTAATTTAATATATATGTGTATGTATATATGGGTGCACACATATATTACTACGTATACACACACACACACACACGTGTGTGTGTAGGATATGCATAGATATGCTTGTGATGTAAAATATTGTATTTTAAAAATAAAATAAAATAAATAAGAGAAATAAGTGTAAGTTGCCTAATTAACAAAACTAGCTTGTCTAGGAGATTTGAACCCGAGACCTCTTAGGAGTAAGGCTAACTAGTTTACCATTGGGCTATGATAGTTATTTGGTAATCCTATTTATCACTATCATATTTGATGACTTGGTAAGTTAATTGAGTTAATTAAAAATTAAAACTTTTAATCATAGGTTCACAGGAATGAGAGAGTTGTTGAATTATTGTTAAACTAGCTATAATAGTAAGAGAAGTTGCTTCCTATAAAGAAACCCCTCCAAAAATATAGTTGTCTATATGATTTGGGGGAAATTTTGGAGAAGGGGTTTGGAAGCATATTTAGGGAACAAGATTTTGAAAATAGGAGAATAGATCTTGATCTTTGCATAATTCTGTAAGGAGAGAGTAGATTGAGATCTATGAGAGATTAGATACTAACTATAGCTTGGAGGGAAGGTTTTGGATTTGTATGGGAAGGTGGAGGGCTGAGGGTTTCCTCAACATCAAAGGGTATTCTCCACATGACTCCAGGTAGGGTTGGAACTAGGAAGAATCCCATGTGCTTGTATATGTGTGTTTGAAGTTTATTTACATAAAATAATTCTATGGATGCATTATGATTAAGTGTATACTTTGGTTGAATAGGAAATAATCTATGAATTTGTATAATGTTTGGAATAGATAAGACAATATGGCGATGAACAATGTTTTTAATTGTTTGAGTTTTTCCCTATCTCTGATTATGGATTTTGGCATGTTTATTTAAGTTTGGGTTAGCCTCTCTACTATTTTCCAGTTCTGGGAGGACTAGGGTGTCATATAGCACCTTTCTCTTTTGTTTAGCCTATGTGTAGATTTGTTATGTTTATCTCCTTTTGTTTCCTGAGATCAAAATCCAAATTGATTAGGGAATTGAATCGAGTTTGGTGGGTGATCTGGATGTGGACCTTGGAGACCTCAAATGGGTCTACCTCAAAAATCCTTCCTTGGACCCCCATCATGCCCAGTTCTTACCATATAGTCAATCTAAGTGTGCAATTTCTACTTCTAGGTAGGAACGTGTATGAGTAAGGATGCTTGGCCCTGTTTACTCATACTAACCATGGGAATACTCATACTATCCTATAAGAATACTCATATTGGCATCTGATTAATTTGGTTCAATTTTTGGCACTTTATAATATGGTTTTTGATTTGTATTTTATGTTATGGTGATTAGACCTCTGTCTTCATCTATTTGACTCTTTGAACCTTCTTTGTTTTTGTATGAGATCACCCTTAATCTGAAATCAAGTGCCTTGTGAAGCCATCCATTTTTGTTATGCTTATTTTGTAAATGTTTAAAGGTTGGACTCATCCTGAGGATTTGGGATCACATGAGAAAGTTCCTAACCATGTGTAATGGGTGCTTTGAGGTTGTTTCAAGTCCCTTTGATAACATGTTGGGTAGGGAAAATAGGTACCCTATGTGAGTGGCTCACCATAGGTGCTAGAACCCAAAGAGGTTGATGATGACATGTAATTGATTGAATGTTTGAAGATGTTAAGTTGATCACCGAAATGCAGAAGGATAATGCAAGACATTAAATCAATTAATGGATTGTATTTTTATTGATGTCAACTTGATATAATCTAATTGGTTATAATCAAAGTGTCAAAGACTTCATAGAATCAGAGAGATAAATTTTATGCTTTTTGTAATGCATAAAAGACAAGTATTCACTATGTGACTAAAAACACCGACGATCAGTGAAACCTGACGGATAGAGATCACCGACATTCAAGTCACAATGATGCCCGAGCAAGAACACCAACAAGCATTACTGACGAGCAGAATCACAAGCATACCTGACGGCCAGAAACATAGTGTAAACCAACGGTGAAGACCAAGGAGAAATGGAGTGTTGACCGATGCTATCAAAGAGCTAAACACCAAAATTGACTTGAGTTTGGAAATGAAAAATATCTAGTTGGTAGAGCTAAATGTAGATTTAACTGGTAGTTATCATTGTTTTCATCGACAAGATAAAGCCAGAGATAAGTAATGGATTTAAAGCTATTTTTTCCAGTTGGAAAGAAGATCTCAGCGAGATAAAATAGGAGTTTTCTTTAAATCTAATTAGCAAGGATTGTGGATCACGCCAAGATCAAGAAGATCAAGAACCTAACAACGGTGATATCATGTCTACAAAGAGACAACTCAATTTATTAGAAATTGGTGTGGTGGGTGAATGAATGAAAAGAGGATGCTGAAGAGAAACCGATGAAGAGAAAATTCATACAGTCCTCATCAATCAAGCTAAGGAAAGAGCTAAAGTTCTCTATGGACACCGAGAAACAGAGCACAACATCACCGAGCAGAATCAAAGTGGAGCAAAGGTATAAACAAAGTTATATTGAATAGAATAGTTTTATGAGATTACAATAGATTTGAAAATCTACAAGTATAAGTTGTATATGTGAATAGGTCATACTATTTCAGTTTAACCATTGATTCAGAATGTCTCTTAGCCGAGCGGGATTTAAAGATCCTTTCTATATTGAGATACATCCCAAGGAGTATCAAAAAGTTTGTTCATAAAGATAGCATGAGATGCCAGATACCAATTGACAGGCCAAGTGGGTGTTTGATCAAAGATGGTAGCATAGAGATGCCCGATATCAAGTGATAGACTAAACTTTTAAATCCTCTCACAAGGTCACACCTAACAATGTGTTTGTAACCTTTAACAAGGTTGGCTCTTCACCGAGCTCACTTCAGAAGAGTGAAAATTTTGGGTTACTGGTCCCAAGTGTTTTTTTTCCCTTAATAGGGTTTCCACGTTAAAAAATTCATGTGTCAATGTGTTTATGAGTCATTAATTTAGTGTTTTTCATTACACATAAATTAATTGGATTGATCAGTATACTCTAGATAATTTACTATCTTTTAGTAAATTAATAGACTGCTATTCGGTAAACATACAGTAGAAGGTTTTACAAAGCATTTTGAGCAGTAGTAATTTGATATAAGTATTTGGAGGCATTCATCTTATAGGACTGAAGATAAATAGAGGTATAATATTGGGGTACTAAGTTTTAAAGGTTGATGAATGGAATATTTTTGAGGCCACTGATCCACCCCCTCTCAATTATTACTAACAGTTGGTATCAGAGCTTGTGTGCTTAGAAAGGGAGTTTAATGGCTCAAGAAAAAGATCACAAGATGAGCAGATGAGATGTGCCCAAGTTGAATAAAGACAACTTTGCATCATGGAAAAGCAGAATAAGACTCCACCTATCAAGTATTGGAAATGATATTGTTCAATACTTAGATAATGAATATGTGCTACCTACAAGACCTCATACTCTTGAGTAATTAAGATTCAAGCATGAGCATAACTCCATCATGATAGAAGTTGCATCATCACTCTCCGATGTTGAGTTTGAAGATGTCAAAACCTTTACCTCTGCAAAGAAAATGTGGCATAAGTTGAAGCTTGTACATGGAGGAGATGCCAATGTACTTAGAGAAAAGGCAGAAAGCCTAAGAGGGAGGTTTGATGACCTAAGGATGAAAGAAGGAGAAAACATTACTCAGTATAGCTGCAGAATCAAAGAGGTAGTAAATGCTATCTGAGGAGTTGGAGGTGTACTTGAAGAGGAGACTATGGTAAGAAAAATCTTAAGAACCTTATTGCCTATTTATGCTATTATAGTTTCTGCTATTCAAGAAATGAGAGTAGTTGCAAACAATATAGTTACTCTAGATAGTCTGATTGGTTGACTAATTTCATTTAAGATGAATAACTTTGACAATAGTGTCTTACCATCTATAGAATCTACATTTAAATCTTCACTAAAGATAAGTAACTCAAGTAATAGACATTCTTTTAGAATGATAGTGACAGTGATAATGAGGATCAAGGACTTGATGAGATTGAAGCACTTATGGCCAGAAGATTGCAGAGAGGAAAAGGAAGATACAAAGGTAAATTACCACTTGTATGTTTCAATTGTAAAGAGGTTGGACACTTTGCTACAAGATGCCCAAACCAAAGAAAATATGACAGAGGAAATGACAAATCATATGAGAAGAAGTTTGATAAAGGTGAAAATAGAGATTACCGAAGCAACCGACAATTTGACAAGAGAGATACCCGAGACTAAAAGGAAAAAGGGAAGAAAGATTGTTACCTAGCTGAGAACAGAGCTGATGACACCGACACCAAATCAGAAGAAGACATCGAGATGGTATTTGTAGCCATGAAAGATGATTCAGATGAAGATGAAGAAAACTACACTCATATCTAAAGTTAGTAAAAATGATGTCTGGATCATAGATAGTGGTTTCACTCACCATATGACCGGTGATAAACAAAAGTTTGAGACTTTTGAATACTATAATGTTGGTTCAGTAATAATGGGAAATGATACACCTTATCTAGTTGAAGGTAAAGGAACCATAATGTTAAGACTAACCTGATAAAATATGAAAATGCCTACTGGGTAAAAGGAATGAATTACAATTTGTTAAGTGTTTCTCAGTTGAACAATTCAGGTCACAGAGTAGCATTTGAAAATAAGAAGGAAAAGATCTACAATGAATTAGGAAGATTGATTGGTACCAATGAGTAGACAAAAGGTAACCTTTTCTACCTTGATGACACTAACACCAGTTTTTTAATGGCTAGAAACAAAGACATGGTTGTGGCACAAAATATTGTGTCATGTGAACTTTGAAAACATGATAAAGATAAGCAACAAAAGGAATGTCAGAGGCTTACCGACAATGACTAAGCCCGAGCATATCATGTGCAAGAATTGTCAAAAAGGTAAGATGACAAAGTCTAGTTTCAAGAGTAAAACCCATACATCTACTGCAATTCTAGAATTAGTCCATACAAATCTATGTGGACCCATGAGAACAAAGAGCTACTATGGAGATATGTATTTTATTCTCTTTGTTGATGATTTTTCTAGAATGATGACAATCGTGTTTTTAAAAGTTAAATCAAAAGCATTTAAGATGTTTAAATGGTATAAAGCAATGGTAGAAAAACAAAGTGAAAAGAAATTGAAATGCTTAAGGTCAGATAGAGGAGGGGAATTTACTTCAGAATAATTCACTGACTATTGCAATGAGCATGAAATTAAAAGATAGGTATCTGCACCAAGAACACCACAACAAAATGGAATTGCTGAAAGGAGAAACATACAATTGTTGACTGTGCAAGAACATTGATGATTGAGAAATGCATCACTCAAACATTTTGGAGGGGAGCTTTTAGTACTGTTGTCTATACACTAAATATAGTACAATTGAAAGACACAGAGACGACACCCTATGAGCTTTGGTATGGTCATACACCCAATGTAAGTTACTTCAGAATCTTTAGTAGTCAATGTTATATATTGAAGGATGATAGAAATGGAAAACTTGATTGAAAAAGTGAAGAAGGTATCTTTCTAGGGTATTCAACCAAAAGCAAGGCTTATAAATGTCTTAACAAGTCATCTAAAAAATCATTGAAAGTGAAAATGTGAAAATAGATGAATTTGTAGAAAAGAATGACAAGGAAAGAAAAAAGGAACCTAAGGACTACAACAGGTTTGTTTATACGGAACCTGACACTCTACCCAAGCAACAGCGTGTCGCTCCTAAGCATTAGAACATTGCACCCGAGCATCAAGCTACAATTACCAACAATCAGGATAATCCTCAAGATGATGTTCTGAACAACGGAGATGAGAATGAAGGCGAAGAAGATAATCAGAATGATGAACATAGAGCTGAAATGAAACTTTCCGAGTATGTTAGAAGACATCATCCAAAGAATCAAATCATAGGAGATAAGAAGGCTGGAACAAGGAGAAAAGTAAGTGACTTAACACTAGATGTTTACTTTGTGATTTTGAGCCTTAATCTGTTAACAATGCCATTGAGAATGAAGAATGGGTCAGTGCTATGAATGAGGAGATAGAAAAGATTGAGAAGAACAATACATGGACACTAGTACCGAGACCAGATGACAAAAATGTCATCGATACCAAATGGATATTCAGAAACAAGCTGAATGAGAATGGAGAAGTCACTAGAAACAAAGAAAGATGAGTATGCAAGGGATATGCACAAGAAGAAGGTATTTATTATGGTGAAACCTTTGCACCCATTGCTAGACTAGAAGGAGTTAGAATCTTACTTTCTTATGCTGCATTTAAAGGATTCGAGGTATACCAAATGGATGTCAAATCTACATTCCTAAATGGAATATTGGAAGAAGAGGTATACATTGAACAACCATAAGGGTTTGTTGATCTAGTTAAGAGAAACATGGTATGTAGACTACATAAAGCCTTGTATGGATTGAAACAAGCACTAAGATCCTGGTATGAAAGACTTCACTCATATCTGATTAGCATAAAATTTGTTAGAACAAGTGAAAATAGCAATGTGTACTTAAAAGAAGATACCGATGGTAATATTCTGATTGCTGAAATTTTTGTTGATGATATCATTTTTGGGGGAAATGAATTGTTATGCAAATCCTTTGCTAATGAAATGAGCAAGGAATTTGAAATGTCTATGTTTGGAGAGATCAAATTCTTTCTTTGTCTACAGATTCTTCAACAAGATGCATGCATATACATCACTCAGTCCAAATACATCAAGGAAGTGCTAAAGATATTAAATATGGAGGATTCCAAACTAGTTGGAACACCTATGACTACTGGATGTAAGCTGACAAAAGAAGAAAAATCCAATGAGGTAAACTAGATCTTATATAGATCAATGATTGGAAAACTGATGTATGTTGTTCATACCAGACCAGATATAACACATGTTGTGGGGATAGTTGCAATATTCTCTGCTAATACCAAAGAATCACATATGACTGTTGTCAAGAGAATTATGAGATATATAAAGAACACCGAGGACTATGTCTTATGGTACAAAAGAGAGGGTAAATTTGAGCTACAAGTCTATATAGATGCTAATTGGGCTGGAAACATTGATGAGCAAAAGAGCACAATTGGAGGAGCATTCTTCATGGGTGGTAGACTTTTCACATGGATCAGCAAGAAGCAAGGATGCATCTCTCAGTCAACTACAGAAGCATAGTATGTGGTTGCTGCTGCAAATTTCTCTAATATTGCATGGATCAAACAATTTCTGGAAGGTATGCATATGAAGATCCTTGAACCAGTAATTATCTATTGTGATAATACCAGTGCAATTAACATTTCTAAGAATCCAGTTATGCATGCTAAGACTAAGCATATTTATATCAAGTATCACTATCTAAGAGAACAAGTGCAAGCAAAGGAAGTGACACTAGAATATGTTTAATCAAAGGAACACTTAGTTGATATATTCACCAAGCCATTACCAAAGGATACATTTGAGTACCTGAGAAAGAGACTAGGGGTTCAACCCTTGTCTATCGGTCAGTAATTTAACTAGGAGGTTGGATCAGCCTATACCAAATATGAAGATCAGTCACGTTGATGCAAACACTGATATGAATAGCAACAGATACATCTGTACATAGCAAGGTACAAATCTACACTGAAAAACCAAAGACATTGTATTGCTGATGGATAGGGAAATTCAAGAATGTATTATGAAAATGGGTGGAACGTGATATAGATGATAAAATAAAGAGAAGTATTTTTGTTTGGCATTATTGTCAAAGGGAGAGAAATATCTCATTATCATAAGGGAGAATTATCATTAGGGAGATTTTCTTTATCATACAAAGGGAGAGCTGATATCATTATCAAAAGAAGAGATAGGATAAAGGGAGAGATTATATCATTATCCATAAAAAGAAGTTCCCAAGAATCAGAAAGGAAGATTTAATCCATATTCTAAGGGAGAGAAATTGATTACACATGAAATGTTCATCTAAGAGAGAGAGTTCAGACAAAGAGAAAGATTGTTGTCAAAGGAAAAAGAGATTATTAAGAAGAGGAACAGTCAAGGCAGAGCACATATCAGAAAAGAGATATTAGATGATACATCTATCTAGACAAGGGATTAAAGATTGAAGACAACCACTCTGCATGAAACAAATCTAAGCTATTTTTGAGCTTACTAAGAGCCAGGCATTTGTAATAGTTACATAAGGAAAGATTGATGAAACTGTATATTTCATATTGTATTAGTGATAGTATAGTATGATAATTTAGTATGTTTCCATCAATGCCAAAGGGAGAGATTGATGACATGTAACTGATTGAATGTTTGAAGATGTTAAGTTGATCACCAAAATGTAGAAGGATAATGCAAGACATTAAATCAGTTAATGGATTTTATTGTCATTGATGTCAACTTGATATAATCTAATCGGTTATAATCAAAGTGTCAAAGACTTCAGAGAATCAAAGAGATAAATATTATTCTTTATGTAATGCATAAAAGACAAGTATTCACTATGTGACTAAAAACACTGACGGTCAGCAAAACCCGACGGATAGAGATCACTGGCAGACAAGTCATCACTGATAGACAAGTCACAGTGATGCCTGAGAAAGAACACCAATGAGCATTACCGACGAGCAGAATCACAAGCATACCCGACAGCCAGAAACATAGTGTAAACCAATGGAGAAGCCCGAGGAGAACTGGAGTGTTGACCAATGCTATCAAAGAGTTAAACACTAAAATTAACTTGAGTTTAGAAATGCAAAATATCTAGCTGGAAGAGCTAAATATAGAGTTAACTGGTAGTTATCATTGTTTTCATCGACAAGATAAAGCCAGAGATAAGTAATGGATTTAAAGCTATTTTTTCCAGTTGGCAAGAAGATCTCAATGAGATAAAACATGAGTTTTTCTTTAAATATAATTATCAAGGATTGTGGATCACGCCAAGATCAAGAAGATCAAGAACCTAACAATGGTGATATCATGTCTATAAAGAGACAACTCAATTCATTACGAATTGGTGTGGTGGGTGAATGAATGAAAAGAGGATGCTAAAGAGAAAATGATGAAGAGAAAATTCATACAATCATGATCAATCAAGCTAAGGAAAGAGCTAAAGTTTTTTACGGACACTGAGCAACAGAGCACATCACCGAGCCTACTAAAAGTGGAGAAAAGGTATAAAAAGAGTTATATTGATCATAATAGTTTTATGAAATTACAATAGATCTAAAAATTTGCAAGTATAAGTTGTATATGTGAACAAATCATATTGTTTTAGTTTAACCATTGATTCATAACGTCTCTTAACCGAGCGGGATTTAAAGATCCTTTCTATATTGAGATACATCCCAAGGAGTATCAAAAAGTTTGTTCATGAAGATAGCATGAGATGCTAGATACCAATTGACAGGCCAAGTGAGTGTTTGATCAAAGATGGTAGCATAGAGATGTATGATATCAAGTGACAGACTAAAATTTTAAATCCTCTAACAAGGTCACACCTAACAATGTGTTTGTAACCTTTAACAGTGTTGGCTCTTCACCAAGCTCACTTCAGAAAAGTGAAAATTTTGGGCTACCAGTCCCAAGTGGTTTTTCCCTTAATAGGGTTTCCACGTTAAAAAATCCATGTGTCAATTTGTTTATGACTCATTACTTTAGTGTTTTTCATTACACATAACTTAATTGGATTGATCGATATACTCTAGATAATTTACTGTCTTTCAGTAAATTAACAGACTGCTATTCGGTAAACATACAGTAGAAGGTTTTACAAAGCATTGTGAGCAGTAGTAATTTGAAATAAGTATTTGGAGGCATTCATCTTATAGGACTGAAGATAACTAGAGGTATAATATTGTGGTACTAAGTTTTAAAGGTTGATTATTGGAATATTTTTGAGGCCATTGATTCAGCCCCCCCTCTCAGTTATTACTAACAGTTGCTAGGGTATCCTATGAGTGATTTCTTAATCAAGTGATAACCATAAAATAAACTTGGGTTATGGGTTTTATCATATGAAAATATAAGTAATATTATAGTCCGCATAGACTAGTTGGAGTACCAAGACTAGAAGTTAACTGCTTGGGTGGACATTCACCTAGTTGGTATTCGGGAACCCTTAATTTTGTGATGTGATGTTCGATATTTTATTTTGGGTTATTTCTTTCCTTTGGGTCTTTTAATGTTTTTGTGAAGGATACTTCATAGCCTTAGATTGCCTTAGAGCTTGTGTGAACCTTGGTTCTATCTCCTAGCACGAGGAGTGGAACTTCACAGTTTCACGTGGTTGGTTGACAATTCTTTTTTGAGGTATTGTTCATGGTTTCATGGATGACTTGGATTAGGATTATTGTTTAGAAGCTGATGAAGATTCCTACTTCTATATCGTGTGCTTAAATGTATTGTAATTAAAATGTATTGATTTATTGTAAGCCCTTGTTGGGCAATGTAATGTAATGTGATGTAATTGAACAGAAGAGCTAAGTATTGGTAAGGGTAGCTTTAGGAACATTAAAAGGGGGTATTCCTTTGTAATATGGAACATTGTAAATTCCTATCCTATCTCTCTATGTTCTTGTGGATGTAAATACGAACTGAATTCTTAATGCAAAGTTTAATTATGTTTTGTAAGGATAAATAAATCATGCTTAGAACATATGTAATTGGGAAAGAAATTAGAAGTTCAAGTGTTTAGTGATAAATGAAATAAAAGCATATTAAATAAGTATTAATGTTATCTCTTACCTTATCCTTTATGAAAATTTAAGTGATAAGTATAGTAGTAGAAAATGATTTCATAAGGTAAGGAAATGAATCAGTAATGTTAACTTTAATAAAAATGTTAAGGAACCTGTAAGGACATGTTCTTACTTGAGAATTAAGAAACAAGTAAAAATGTTGGCTTAAAAAAAAATAGTTTCTTTTCTTGGTACTTTAGACCTTGTCCTGCTGGGTTTCTTGGTGGGGGCATTACATCACCTCATTCATATCATTACATCATTTTCATTTTCATCAATCACATATTTTAGAAGAGGATCATTGTCCCACTTAGCCTTTGAGTCTCCTCTTGAACCTAGTGGGGCATCTTCCTTCCGAAATGTGCAATTAATGAAAATGGGAAGTGATTACCCATCTCTATGATTTTCTTCCATTTTCTTTATGTACATATATAACATAACTGATATATAATTGTGATATATATATATATATATATATATATATATATATATATTTGAAGTTTGTGTTGTGTTCCAACTTTAACTAAAATGTTTTGTCCTCATTACCATTTTTTGTCTAAATTTTCAAAATATTCTATGAAGCGTTTTTGACCATATAGAGAATGGCAAGTAGAATTATCATGGTTGTGCATGCTTTTCCCTAATAGAATTCAAATAGAATCTACATATTTGCAATAAAGTATCAGATTCATAGATACATTACAACATTATTTACTATCACACAATGCGTAAAAATTATAAATTATTAACATCAAAGATTGGGTATTCAACTATCAATTATTCATGGTAGTATCAAACAACAATTTTTCTTGAGCTTTGCAACTCCCAATCAAACCTCCTACTCAAAATTTTCAAATATATCCTGCACGTGTTTGTAGATTTAGGGGTGGTATTTCCCCCCCCATAGCCTAACCCTCCCCCAATGTGGAAAAGTCTCTAGACCCCTTTATTTTTGTATTTGTGCACAAAGAATTTTGGGTATCATCAGATGCATCTAAAACTCTATTTGGGGTCTCCAAAAAATATGACAAAAGGATTGATGGGGGTTGCCTCAAAAATATACTGGAGGGGTACCTTGGTTAATGGACCTCTTAACAATTCCCTAGAGTTCATCCAAGCAAATATTATTCAATCTGAGGAAGGGACAAAAATCTGTGTTTTTGATACAATCATTGATAAGATTGTGTCTTCAATGCATCTGGCATTAGTGGGGACATTCATCTCCTTCTGGATAATGAATGACACGGTCTTAATATGGTTTACCGCCCATTGTAAGTTTAAGTAAAATATTACTATTTCTTCCATGCTAGGGGACATTTTTTATTTAATTTTATGATAGAGGAAGATCTAATTTTCATCCTCTTTGGGTTGTGGACTTATAGTAAATGCTTTCTATCCCTATCTAAGTGGAAACCATGGTTTTACCCATTTGTTGAACTCAACATGATGTCTCCATTTTGGGTTCATATGCTCGGCTTCCCATTAGAAATTTGGAATGAGAAGATATTCCACCCTGTAGGTAACTCCTTTTGCCAATATGTTACTACAGATGCGGTCACACTGAGAAAATCTAGGTTAGTGTTTTCTTGCTTTTGTGAGTGTGGCCATCAAGAAATATCTTCCTAACTTTATTACCCTAATGTATAAATGGAAAGAAATGGACCCATGCCTTAGTTTATGATAATATCGCCCTCTACTACCAGAGATATGTTAAGTAGGGTCATGTTATTGTGCATTGCAAAGTTTCAGTTCCAAAAGAATGAAAGATGAAGGGAAAGTGCTTCGCCCTGTCGATATCTAGGGAAGAAGTGTAGAAGGACCAAACTCCCAGTGATCTGGAGGATTATTCTTTTATTTAGGGTCTTCTGGATATAATGAAATCTCCAGGATCTATGGTGGAGGAAAATTTGAATGAGAAGGAAAGGATTAACTCCCAAGGCCCTCTAGAGGAAGGTGAAATCCATCCTCCAGGAGGTATGGTGTTGTCTCACTCATGTATGCAACTCATCTCTGAGGAGGAGACAGTGACAGTCTTAGAAATTAATCCTAATATATCATCTCTGAATAAAAATGAGAACATAAAAAGTAAATCTCTTGCTACAAATCAGCCCTCTAGAGTTTCTTTGGAAGAGACTATTTGATTTGACCAACAACTAAAGAAAATAGGGGAAGTTACTCTTGAAATACCTAAAAAATTAAATGTTTCTTCTTGCACAACTTCTCAATTATCATCTTTTCTAGAGGATATATCTTGTGAAGTCACCAAATCTGTTATTCTCACCCCAGTAACTAGACCTTCCTCTTCATCCACATTCACAGAAGGTGTTGATAAAGATGACTAGAAGACCCAAAATAAGAAAAAAAATAACAATTAAAATTGATGTGAGGATGGATATCAAGGTTGGTAGGTCTTCAGAAAGAGTTTCAAGGCACAAAGATATGATAATTGAATTTTCCAAAGGAAGGAAGTTGACCCTGGATACAAGTCACAAGAATAAGAAATGAAGTTCCTACCATGGAACATGAGGGGACTGGATAGACTGCAAAAATATTTTCCTCTTAGATAGTATATTTTGGATTTGAAAATTGATGTCCTTTTACTACATGAGGTTAATATTTCCAAACTTTATCTTTAGTTTCTGCTACAATTTGGTTGGGGTCCTCTTTCTACCTCAATGAAGCTGATAAGGCCTCTGGGGGGTGGAAACTATGTGGAATCCAAACAAGGTGGAAAGAGAGGCTTATATATTTTATCACATCTTTTGGAGATTGTTGGAATATCATGCATATATGCGCTAACATTAATGTTTTTTCATTGATGTCAAATTATTCCTACTATTGGTGACAATGTTCCTGGTATGTTCAGTGAGAAGATTGATTTGGTATGGCTAAAATATTGAAGATTAGATGTTTCAAAGGTTTATATGGTTTTAGGGATGTCTTTACTTGATCTATGTCAATTTACATAGTTTCACATGTTAGCTTGAGTAAGCTATGAGTGATTTATGATAGGCAGGTATTTCAGTTATTTAGGAAGAGAGGATTAACTACTATTTTTTGATCGGTGTGGATTGGTTATGCAATATTTTTGGTTGCTAACCTGGTGGTGATTTTAATACATGGACATGTGTCCTCAGCTTGATTAATTTGTGATTTGGATATTGGAAAGCTATTTTTCTTAAGTGACATGGGTTACTGATTGGTGTTCCTGATGAACAATGCAGAGATATTTGTGAATTCTGAGATAGAGTATTTTTTTTGTTGTCATGGCATTTCATGTTTCTTTTTGATGTTTCTAGATTGTGTCTAGTTAGTTTTGTTGGATCTATTTGGGTTATGTGGTTGGATTTGTTGATTTTTATGTAGCGTATTTTTGTTCTTATTGTTCTTAGCTGACATGATGGTGTAGTGTGTTGTGAAGGATCATGGCGTGATTTATGGATTTGGAATGTGTTCAAAGATGTTGTTATAGATCATTTCTATGTCTTATCCTAAATTCAATGGATTGCATTGTATATTGAGTTGTAATGAATTAATATTTTGTAATTAGGTCCTTGGTCGACCTTGTGGAAATAAGTTGATGTAATGTATAAAAGAATGTAATCATTTGTAAGTGCGAGTAAGGTGGCATGAATATGCGAGTATGATGTATTTATGACTATGCAAAGAGGTACAAGTGGAATCTACAATTGAGGCAGATATTTGATGTACTTCATTGGAACTATATTTGCATAATATAGATTTTATTAGTTAGTTCATGATTAGTGCATTATAGTCTATAGTGAATTTTTCTCCATCTACTTATTGTAAGGTAGCGATCCTTCCTTTGGGTTGTAGCCCTCACTTGTATTTAAGCAGCGCGATTTATGTAGTGTTCTTGAATACATGTGCATTCCACTTGTAATACTCCTAACAAGGTATAGTTCATTTAATAGAGTACATCATATTGTGGGTTTGATCCCCTCCGTGTTTTCTCCCTTAACTGGGTTTCCAAATTAAAAATATTGGTGTTATGTATTGATTGATGTGTTGTGATCTTGCATTAATGATTATTACTCAGATATGAGATTAAGATTAAAATTTGGATAAAGATTTGAATATTTGGGACACAATTGATTACCCCCCCTCACAGTTGTGTGTTCTACCTTGATTCTAATAATTGGTATCAGAGCCAAGTCCTCTTTTGGAACCTTGATTGCTTGAGGAGATCTAGGATGGAGACCTTTAAGGAGAGTCTGAGATTTGAAGGTACTAATTATTTGTTAGAATTAATCTTTCCTTGGTTGAAAATATGTATTTAAAGGATAAACCAAGGTATCCTTATTTGTATTTGTCCTTGTATACACTAAAAAATGGCTTCACTAATTAATTTATTAAATATTTATTATTTAATTAATATTGAATTGATGAATTAATTAAATATTTATTATTTAATTAATGTTTATTTCTTCTATTTATTAATTAAATTATTTTAATTTATTTAATACATTCACTATAGTCTATTCTTCTTATCCTAAGTCTTCTAAATTATTCGTATTAAAAGTGATTTAATTAAATACACAATCACTAAATATGACTAAGTCCCCTAGTCCACCTCATAGACCTAGTCACTTGATGCATCACCTTGGCTAAAATAATTAATTATTATTAATTAATAATTAATCATTATCCTCAACCACACATGTCCTATTCTTAAGGGCTATGTGGCCTCATGAGGCTTGGTCTCATGACCACATGTCTTCCCCTACACTAAGCCAAGAAGAAGTCCCTATTCCTAAGGAGCTTCTCAGGCCACCTCAAAGAGTCCAAGATTACTCATGGGACACTTGTACCAAGAGTCCTCATGAGGAATAAGTCCTTCCTCTTTCCTCTCCATGGCCTTTGTGAGACACTTGACACATGTCTTTCCCTTCCACCTTCTTCTACTTTATGTCAATGTAGGAGGAACATCCTCCCTATCCTACCTCTTACATTCTAACTACATACCCCTTTCTCTCAACCCCTTCAACCAAGTCAATAGTAACCCTAGGATCTTCCACCTTTCAATCTCCACCTTAGGATCATGCCGCCTAGGCTTAAGTCCTCCAAAAACCTATAAAGGAGCCTCATTCCCCCTTTGTGATCTAATAGGTAATAAATCAATCAAGCATTCAAGCAATCACATTCAAGCATTCAAGCAATCATATCAAGCATTCTAGCCATCAAGTATTTCCACACCATTCCATCATCCATTTAGTTGCATTTTGCATACATCCACTCAAATCTCCACACTTTGGTGACATCTTGGCTAAGGAGCTTCATTGGAATTCTGAGAGCTCAAACATCAAGAAATCAAAGCTAGGAGAACAATGGAGACAAGATGCAAAGGGTAGGTGAAGGTAAAGCCTATTCTTTTACTTCATTTGTTTATTTGTATTCTTCATTGGGTTGTATTTAGATAGATTTACTGGCTTAGTAATAGTAGTATTTTGTTTATCTTAGTTGAAATCTATTTTGCATACATTTTTGGCACCCATCATGGGGCATCCCCATGAAATTGATATTTTCCTTTTAGTTTTTCTGTGTGAAGGATTATACAAGCTTTTCCGTGCATTCATCCCCGATACCTGTGCATTCATCCATTTTTTCTACGTTTCTGTTAAAGCTTCACATTCATCCATTCTTTCCACGCATCCATCCATTCTTTCCACGCATCCATTCATTCTTTCCGCACATTCATCCATTCTTTCCACGCATCCATCCATTCTTTCCGCGCATGCATTCATGCTTTCCGCGCATTCATTCATTCTTTTTGCGCATCCATCCATTCTTTCTGTGCATCCATTCATTCTTTCTGCGCATCCATCCATTCTTTCCGTGCATCCATTCATTCTTTCTGCGCATCCATCCATTCTTTCCGCGCATCCATCCATTCTTGTCGCGTATCCATCCATTTCTTCTACGCATTCATCATTTCCAATTGTAAAATTATTTTTTTGGGCTAATCATCTTAAAGGGTTTTTGTTTGTTCTTGTAGATTTTAGGTTGTTTTGCAGGTCATAAATCTGAAGACCACAATCTTAAATTATTAACATTTTTATTTGCAGGTTCCTAGGGGTTTGCAAAATTTACCATAACCTTCGTTTGGGCTTTAAAATATGACATGTTTTTTAGTTTCATGTGTCTCTTTAGTTTAGAAACTATCTATTATGTTATAGCTTAATTGTAATCCCAGATTATAACAACGTATCCTCTCCCCTCACCATTCATGGACCTTGGGTGTAAGAGAAACTGTTATAATCTTTAGAGGGGGGTCTTTGGTGGGAAAAGAGGTACTCACCCCAAGGAATGACCCAACTGGTAATAGGCTAAAGCCAAGCCCATCCAAACCGGTATACAAAAAATGCCATTGTGACTAGTCTCATAGTGGACAGGTGTGAATTTGTTGTGGCAACCAAAATCTCCTCTAATAGCCTTGTGGTGCATTAAAGTCTCTACATTGTTAAGGTGAAAATCTTGCTTTGAAAGGATTGGGAGAGCACCCTTAATTGGAAAAATGACTCGATCACAACCACCTGAATGGATGTCCTTACTACAAGCTTTTGTTTAGTGGCCAAAAATCCTTCTATTTACTGGTTCAAGGGGTAGCCCAACCTATGAAGACACCCAACATTACTCACGGTTCATAGTAGATATAGCGATTCTTTGGGAAGTAATGACCATTGAATTTGGAACTTGGTGTGCTAGAGAAGTGAGTGCACTGTAAGGAGGAGCACGTGCCTCCAAGTTCCTAGGTTGTCCACTTTGAATTGCATGGCTGGATTTTATTATCCAAGTGGGGATTCAGTAGATATCCTTTCCAGCCTTAAGATTTGTGAGAATGTATGTGCATTCGTACTGATTTAGATTAGATCATTTCTATCTTGCATGTGTGTGTTTATGCATTTTCACTTTTCCAAAAGCATCTGAGAACTACAAAAAAACCAAAAATAGAGAAAAAATTCAAAATTTCAAAGCCAAATACCAAGCAAAAAACCAAGAAATTAGAACCTGCACATTTGTAACTTTATGCTGCGCATTCATCCAATATTCCTGTGCATTTTTTCCTGCACACACATAATAGAGAGACTTTGTATGGACCCTCAAGATCCCAAAAGAACTTTTTTGGATACCCATTTCTATCCTCAATATAATTCTGGAAACACATTCGATCCTATCAGACCTTTGATCTTCAGTTTGACCATCTTCATCATTTTATCATCTTTCTTTCATCCAAAATTTACCAAAACATTCCTCAATCTTCAAAATCTACATTTAAGTGTTGAAACATGACCCTGATTATCAAAGTTTGGCTTTTGTGAGTTTTTATCATATCAGGATCTATCATCCTTAATCAAAACTTACCTAGGTCACTATCTCTTGGTTTTTCTTTGTCATATCATAGTGAGATCCATACCTCCAATAGACTTAGATTATCAGGTTACCATATCTACATCAACACTACCCTGATTATCAGATTTTTGCTTTTGTGAGATTTTATCATATCAGGATCTATCATCCTTAATCAAAACTTACCTAGGTCACTATCTCTTGGTTTTTCTTTGTCATATCATAGTGAGATTCATACCTCCTATAGACTTAGATTATCAAGTTACCCTATCTACTTCAACACTCTTGAATCTCTTTCTCACATCTTTTCTATCATCACATTCCATTTGTCTCATCAAAATATTCATCCTAAGAATATCTTTCACCTTTTGTGGTTTGAACTCGATCTCAAAAACTCAAGCAAACCCTTGATCCAGAATCTGTAGGAAAAAAATTATAATGATGAATCTATTTGAGAAAAAAATAAATCCTATGGTGGAGAATAATTATCAAAATCAAGATCAAAATCTTCATAGGGATCAAAATGACGAAGTGACCGAAGATGAAATTTTGCAAGCATCCCAAGATCCCATGTTCATAGAAACAATGCACTTAATTTTGAAGCGGGATAAAGAAGCATATTTCCTAAAATTAGCTCAATGAGGAGCTAAGCTTCCTCATAACTATGACACATCAACCTTGAGGGATAATAAGGAAAAACAAAAGGATAGATCATCTAACACGCCATCATTACGATCAATTTTTCCTTTTCTTTATGATGATGAGCCATCTGTATCTTCATCTTCTTCGTGAAATGAAGTATTTAAGTGCAAAAAACCTATCTTGGATCAAGAGAAATGTCATGACCATTCTTATTTTGATAAAGAGAATGAAGAGAAAGTTACCAATCTCAAGAAAGATCTAATATACAAACCTTTATCTAGCAGGGATTCTTCCATAGCCTTTACTCCTTTCATCCTTCATCCATCCCACAAAGCTTCACAACTATCCAAAATTCATCCATCAAAGACTGAGCCTAATGATGATACTTTCCACGTTGACTATGTCTACCCTCAAGGGCTACCTCTAAAAGAAACCCAAGATAACTTACATCTTGCTGCAAATCATTTCCATGCTTCAAAGATCTTAGACCCTAAGTTATCATGTGCTTCAATGCCTATTCAAAAGGATTCTCCACCATTCCTCTAGACATTCCCCACACATATCCAAATATATACCTTGTCCTTAGATGTGACTCCATGTCAAGAGAATGATCCAAAGAGCAAAGAAACAAATATCAATACAAATCAAGATCAATATTCTATACAATCCCCTCCCTTGTTTGATGAAGGTCCCATATCCATAGAAGCCTATGATTATCCCCTTGCACCCTTTCATTTCTTCCAAGAAGATATCCCTCCATCTCAAGCGCTACATAGAAAGATCAATATATTCCTTCCACCATTTCCAATGAACATATTGAAAATCAAGAGCAAAGCACCCTTTCTACACCATCCAAAGATCCTTGTCAAGATTGAAGTATCCCATCAACTCCTTGTCATACTCCTTCGCCTCATGAAACCATCATTCCTCCAAATCCCTTGCATGATGATAAATCCATTCAAACCTCAATTATTCCTATCAAAGTTTCTCCTATGAAAGCTATTCATGATCCTATTGGTATAAAGATAAATCTTAAAGATGAGAACCTCGGCAATACAACTCACTCCAAAGATATTGATATCCCTTTCACACCGTATCTTCCTCCATTCAAACGTAAGCACCAACCTTCACCATCCTCCAAATCCATTTTGGGTTCCTATGTCCCAAAGCTAAAGTCTTCATCCCTTCCATCCATATTGGGTCCATGTATCCTTCCATCAACCACACCTACCATTTCTAATTCACCATCCACTTACCCTACCATGTATCAGGATCAACGAAGGCACAGATACTTGAAGAATGTCCAAACACCAATCCATATGAACCCTCCATATTATTCCTATTCACCCAAAACTCCCAAGTCTTTTGGAAGTAATTTGGATGTGCAACATAAAAATAAAAAATTCAAGAATCCATATGTGTATAAATATCACCATGTCCCATCTAATCGACATGTGAATGAAAATAAAAAGAAAATATCCAAAAGGCCGCAAAGGTCCATCAAGCAAAAAGAAAAATCAAAGAAAATGTGGGTTCCAAAATCCCTCATAGAAGTAATGCATTCAAAAGAATCGCAAAAGAAAGAGAAATCAAAGACTATGTGGATTCCCAAGTCACTTTTGAAAGACTTTCATACAAACAAAAAATCAAAGTGGACATTCAAGCTTCCGAAGGCTTTCACTCCATCTCCTTCCAAGCATTTTCCACTTTCCAAGTCTACTTTGGGTTCCTATATCCCCAAATCCACTACCTCAAATACATTCTTACCTCCTTCATCCGTTGTTCCTCCATCATTCCACCACCCTTCAAAGTGTGTGTCAAAGTTGATCTTGCCAACATTTCCATCCACTACATATCTGCTTCTTATCTTCATATCCACTATCCAAAATCTACTTTCTATCTTTCCATCCCTCTTATCAAACCTATGGAATAAAACCTTCACCACCATCTACCCTTATCCTTAATATCTATCCTTTGTCATCACCTTATCAATATCTTTGAGCATCCTAGACATTGCCATGGTTTATTATATCATATCTTCCAGAAGAGCATTGTCCAAAGATTCGAATGTTGGGGAAATTTTGAAAAATACAAAAAATAAAAATTAAATTAAATAAGAAAAAAAAAACAAGAAAAAGTTCCTTGGTGAAAACTTGGTAAAATAGGCACCTTGGTAGCAAAAGTAAAGAGAAATAAATCCACCTTATGGTGAAAACCACTTCTTGTGGTGCCTTGGACAAGTACCATGATGGAAACTTGGCAAACAAGCGTCATGCGTAATTCCTTCTTCTTGCACTCTACACTTGGGGGCAAGTTCCATCCATGCTACTCTATCCATCATATCCTTCATGTACTCCCTCTTACACCTTTGATCTTGACAAGGTTGAGCCTATCCATGAGCATCATTCATCTTGACATGCATTATCCTTTCCATCGACCTATTCACTTGTTTTCATTCATGGTACCCTATCATGATCTTGCTTATCACAAGCCTATAACTCCTATCTCTGAGAAATCTTGTCATAATCATAATCCAAACCATACACTTGTACCCTTTATCATCCCATATCTTGATTGTGCTATCATAGCTATATCCTATCCTATCAAATTGATCCCTTGGCCTTGATCAAAAATTAAAAAAAAACAAGTTCTTAGAAGTCTCTTGACATGACCATTCTTTTGGACTACATGATTTTCATGACATCAGGTCATTATCTCATGTGCTATCCAACACTGATCCATGAGCCTACATTTCTATATTCTTTTTTACCTAGCTTGGGTAATCTTGAGGAGACTGTCTTTGAGGGTTGCATTCAAAAAAATAAAAAAAATCAATAAATAAAAAATATAAAAAAAAATTAAAAAAATAAAAAATCACAAGAAATTTGCAATAAAAGTATGTGGTGAAAACCTGGAAATAGGTGCCATTTGCAACAAGTTAGCTCCTCCCTCTATTAGGATTCTTCTAGCGCATCCTCCCATTTGTATATATATCCATGATAATGTGACTGTTCAAGTCACCCTTCACCTTGTACATATCATAATAAAATGGCCAATCCATGATTCCTATCCATTGTATAAATCCCTAATAAAACCCCATCATAGCTTGGTCTACTATCCTGGTCTTCACCCTAGTCTAGTGTGTCTTTCTTCACCCATAATAAGTCATTCCATCACCTAGCTGGGGGCATGTCCTCAACCTAGTTTGGGAAGTGTATCTATGATAGTCACAACTCTTAGGGGACAGAACGGAATATTTTTTAGTAGACAAGAAAACACAATCAACTATTCTTACAACAATGTTATTCTACTCATGATTCATAATCTGTGACCCATCTTTCAAAATATGATTGTTTATCTATACATTTGCAACATCACATCAACCACACTAATCAATAAACCTAACACTATCTTTTGGCAAAAATAAATGTATATTCATGGTAGGCATGTTAGAATGATTTGTTATACGATTATGCATTCATATATGGATTTCATTTTTATTATGTTCCTATGCTATTCCGGGATATCTTTGACATGAGTTTAACACTCCAAATATGTCATTGATTAGAATAGTCGGGATGGGACATGATATTTTCTTTGATTGTTGTTTGTGGGATATCTTCCAATGAAGTTGTAGGAACAAATAATTAGGGTGTCTGTGTGCAAGTGCCTTCATCCATTGAATAAGTATTGACAACATACAAATCTTGTTTTTATGCGAATACTATTGATGGTGATATGCCACACATACCTCGACTCCAAATATTTGTTCCCCGATGGAGGGGGGTATATTCGTTGTCTGTTATGCAAACAAAACTCAGTTCATCTCGGTTCAATTATACCTAGATGCTTGTCAAGTTTTCTATATTAAACTCCATGCAAGAAGTGCTCAGGTCATTCTAGTTTAATTATACCATGATTCTTGCATCTTCTTGCAACATAACGAGCTCAATGATGAATATCAAATTCCAATATTTATGAAGTTTTAAGATGTTTCTGAATTTGTGGAAATCCTCATTTCACATTTCATTTTGCATTACATTTAATAGATCATAAAAGCTCCTTTTATAGGGTTTTGTAGGATATCTTTCTTAGATCACCTTTTCTCTTTATCTATTCTTCTTGTGCCCCCACATCTGGCATCTGTACATCATCCCCCAAAATCTCTTGGTTTATCATCTATCAAGTTCTCTCATCCAATGATCCAGCCTATACCATCTTTTTGAAACAAGTACATTATTCATCTTCATTCCATTCATATCACATCAAATGCAAGTGTTGTCAACACAACATTGATCTTCAATTTTGGAAAGTTCACTATCAAGGATTACAGGTCCTTCACCTAAAACCCAAGTAATCAAGGTCAATTTTGAGTCTATATCATAGAAATATATCTTTTTTCTATTAAGGCTCCATCATCTTAGACACACTTCATTTTGATAAAATCCTAATTGGAACCTTTGTCTATCACTTGTTTGCAAAACCTTCATCAAAATTGTAGATCAATCAACCCATAATCTTATCTATCCAACCATCTATCAATCATCATCAATCAATCCAGTTGCAATCATCATAAATCATCCCATCTACTGCACCATCAATCATTCACTCCCATTTATTTTGAATCTTTTCATGAGATTGATTGAACATTCCCAAAAAAAAAAAAAACACAAACATTAATCAATCTCTCGAGGGGGCATGCATAGGTCACTTTCGTCAACATTGTCTGGGGCAAGGGCAAAAAGCTTGATTTTTCTTTGAAACAATGAGACCAACACAATATTTCAAAGAGGGGAAAAATGTATACACTAAAAAATGGCTTCACTAATTAATTAATTAAATATTTATTATTTAATTAATATTGACTTGATAATTAATTAAATATTTATTATTTAATTAATGTTTATTTCTTCTATTTATTAAGTAAATTATTTTAATTTATTTAAAAAATTGACTATAGTCTATTCTTCTTATCCTAAGTCTTCTAAATTAGTCTTATTAAAAGTGTTTTAATTAAATACACAATCACTCACTAGTAAAATTGGCCCCTATTTGCGACAAAAATTGGCTGAATTATCTACGCAGATTGGTTGAAAGACCCACAAATTTCTTTGTCGGTATTTTTATCGTCGAAAGATCGACACATTCTTGTTAACGTCAAAATTTCTACACAAACTTGGTCGAAATTAGCATATTCAAACACCCACATTATTCGTCGAAATGTTTGAAAAGTTTTGACCAAATTTAGTCGAAATGTTTGAAAAGTTTTGATCCTGTTTAGTCGAAATGTTTTGACCAAATCTAGTCGAAATGTTTGAAAAGTTTTGAAACAGAATGGTCAAAATATTTTGACCAAACTCTTTCTGTTTTGACCAGGATGCCAAACCCACGATGCAAGCTTTCGACACATAATGATAGAAACATTTTTCCCATTCTCTTTCTATTTCGACCAATGAATGTCAAAATTTTGATGACAATTGAATTAAAAAAAAAAACAAATTCCAGAACTAAATAGCCTCAGTCTTGGTACTTGGCTTCAATAGAAGATGGCCCAATAACAAATTGCTTCTTGCTCTCTAACAAACAAGTCTTGAACCAAGTGAGAAGCTATAAGTTCACAACTTCAACTTATAGCTTCTCACTTGGTTCAAGACTTGTTTGTTAGAGAGCAAGAAGAAATTTGTTATTGGTCCATCTTCTATTGAAGCCAAGTACAAAAACTGAGGCTATTTGGTTTCAGAATTTTCTCATTGAGTTTGGTATTCAATCTAAAAAACCATCAATCATATTTTGAGACAATCAATGTGCTACTCAAATCTCATGTATCCCAATCCATCATCAAAGGACCAAGCATATTGACATCCAGATACTCTACGTTGGGGAACTCATTCATGGACAAGTCATTAGTCTACTATTGCCCAACATCCAAGCAAGTTGCCAATATTTTTACCAAAACCTTCACATAAAGATAGTATTCTTATTTTTTAACTTTGTTGGGGGTGTGGGAGGCTTCATCTTATGGGGGGCATACCTGGTCTTTCCTTACTCTCGAGGTCCTTTCTCTCTCCATTTGGAGGGAGAGGGGTCAAAGCTATTCTAATATTGTTTTATTAATAAATTTAAAGAAACAACCATCCACAGGTCCAAAGTCAAGGCTATACCTAGCCCCAACCAATACCTCCAAGGAACTTTGGTAAGGATGTAACATAACATTATCACAACCATGTATGACAAAAATTGATGCTAGACTCTAAAAGTAGAGAAAACTATCTTTTTTTAGTATACTCTTTGGAAGGCCTATGGAAAGTAGATACAAACAAGGGCCTTAAAGTAGGTTTTTGTGCCACCTAATCGGGAGGGTATCAAAGAGGAATCCCAAATAAATAAGAGATGGGATCACATGTTCAAACACTTAAAAAAATCATTGAATGCTCATCCACATCTTAGTTTTTCAATAGAGCCATTTTACCCATGCTAAGATTCAATGTTTGCTTTCTTCAACATTGAGGAAGACAATCCCCCACTTTTCAAGCCCATTTTGCAAGTTTCT
>MU226130.1:529338-564262 GCA_018584345.1 Thuja plicata
ACAATTTACACTATGTAATCTGGACTTTACTTGACTGGGCCTTAAAATATGAAATGCTTACCTATACTGGAATTGCGGCTGCTCTTTGGTTTTGCAAAAGTCACAGTAGAAAAAAATAGTTTAAGCTATGGCCCAAAGATCAACCATAATGGCCTTAGTATCTGAATATATTTACTGAAATAAAATATACAAGCAGACAATGGAATGCTTCATTTGTAGACCAGATCAAATAGAAATATAATTGATAATAGACACATCATTCTCAACTATCTGTAAACTAAGAAATGAAAATAGCTGAGAAATCATCAATAGATACATATAATAATGCTCCCTGGGAAAGAAAATATAACTTATAGAAGACAAAGGTCAAATGCTTCAAAGACAAGTATATTTAGAATTAAAAATTTGTGGAATGCAGTCAATCTACAATGCTTATTTTTATGTTTCCATAATATTGTTTACCTGATTATGTATTAATTGTTTGTCAACTTTGAGTATTTATAAGCATTAGTTGATTACCAGTTGTATTCCTCTTAACAACCGTTAGGTCCTTTGAATAGATTGTGTATTGTCAAGGAAATAGTAGATCTAGTTAGATTCACTCAGATCCTTAACTGACCATCTCTAGTTTTCTTCTATAATAATTTCATATGCAAAAGGAGACATAGTTTACTCCTATATCCATTATGCAATGTCATTTCTATTATTAACTCATCTATTTATTTTATCAAATAGAGCAATAAACATTTCGTGTTGTTTCCTTAAAAGAAATCAGGTCAAATTTGAGCAACTCAAGGCCTTAAATCCCAATGAAGGAGAGAAGAGGCCACAAGGTGGTCAAGACCATGAGATCAAGTGATCTTTAAAGACCACTGAGCAAAGGGAACAAGGAGAATACATGAGAAACCCAAACACATTTCTAGGTTCTCAATTTTATGGGATTTGAGGCATCTAACAAGATTATATTCCAAGATTCTCAATTTGTTCATCAATCAAACTCAATATAATGGAAAAATTCCTATTACAAAACTCATCATGTCAACTTTCAAGTATCATATTCCCAATGTTAACTCATGCTGCAAAATCAGGCTTCAAGGCCTATTAGGCCTTAGCATCACAACCACCATACTCACAATGCCTAGTTCTTATTTGAAATATATAGCAACAACAACTAATCAACAATATGGATTATACTGACTTCTCCCAATGCCTTTCATATTGAAAGAGTACTTCATTTGAGTCCTTTCATCATACCTTTCAAACTGCCTTTACATGCTGTCCACAAGACTAAGAACTCACTATCCACAATCAGAATCATTAGCCACAGTAATATAATTTTGATCACAATAAAATAAACAACATCTAGGTTATTCAATCATATCCCATTTACTGGCTTTCTATACACAAGGTGGCAATATACATCATGTTCATAGGGTTTAGGTTACAAACAAATAAGCTTGCAAAACTGACTGTCACTGTTTAGGCAATACGAACTATGGATTTAGTGAGAAGTCCTAAACAAAATAGTATCAAAATCCTTGTCTTTGGTTATAAGAGGGTATTGGATCAATAGATATCCATTTCAAACTTCAATGGTGTCCATTTTCCAAGAACCAATTCAAATAAACAAGACTTTCCTTTCACTATGACTGTCATTATCATGACAGTCAGACTGTACTCATTAAAATTAGAGCCCAAACCTCTTCATGCAATTCCTTTGTCATGCATGTAGCGGGGAGTATCTGTCTTATTTCAACATTATCCAATCCTCTTATGCCATTTAAAAACCTTCCAAAATTTAATAATAGACATAACCATTCAATAAACCATTAAAACACTAACATTTCACAGTGTGAGCCTACTAGGGCATCAACTTTCTCATTAACCAAAGTCTTTTAATCTCAAACCTTTTGTTTAGAAAGAGGACTCAAAGTGCTATTGAATTCCAAAGTTAGATATTTTTCCAACAGTGTAACTAAAAGATATCAGTCAACCATTCATTAAGCCCCTGTTAGTGAGGGTTTATGATTATATTTAGAGAAATTAATCATTCTTCCTCTACAAATGCATGGTGAATGTTCTAATCAAGTTTACAACAAAGCTAACACATCACACCACAACCTACAATAGGTTTTCAAGCCCATCCAATCCAAATGCCAATATAAATATGTCTTGGAAATAGTAAAACGTGACTGACACAGAGAGCAGTCAAGAACATTGAATAAGAACATCAATTTTACTCATTGCTTCTTCAATCAAAATAACAAACAATATGCAGAATGTTTAGTTTTGGGCTAGCAAAAATATTCAATCTGCTCTTTAATCAGAATATGCAGAATGTTTATTTTTGGGCTAGCCCTAACTTGCAGGTTTCGTTGGATTCTCAGAAATGCCCTCCTCCCACCCATGAGTGAACTGAAAAATGAGTTTCACTTTTCACTTTTTTTTTTGTTTATATCCCGTATTCGTCGAACTTTTGACAAACTATGTATCGTCGAAATTTTGACGAAATCGGGGTCATAAACCAAAAAAAATAATCTAACAAGCCAAAAAAGGCCTTGGTCGAAATTAAAGGTAGAAAATAGCTATCAAATGTATCAGTGACTAAATATGACTAGGTCCCCTAGTCCACCTCATAGACCTCGTCACTAGACACATCACCTTGGCTAAAATAATTAATTATTATTAATTAATAATTAATCATTAACCTCACCCACACATGTCCTATTCTTAAGGGCTATGTGGCCTCATAAGACTTGGTCTCATGACCACATGTCTTCCCCTACACCAAGCCAAGAAGCAATCCCTATTCCTAAGGAGTTTCTCATGCCACCTCAAAGAGTCCAAGATTACTCATGGGACACTTGTACCAAGAGTCCTCGTGAGGAATAATTCCTTCCTCTTTCCTCACCATGGTCTTTGTGAGACACTTGACATGTGTCTTTCCCTTCCACCTTCTTCTCCTCTATGTCAATGTAGGAGGAACATCCTCCCTATTCTTCCTCTCGCATTCTAACTACATCCCCCTTTTTCTCAACCCCTTCAACCCTAGGATCTTCCACCTTTCAATATCCACCTTAGGATTGTGCCACCTAGGCTTAAGTCCTCCAAAAACCTATAAAAGGAGCCTCATTCCCCCTTTGTGATCTAATAGGTAATCAAGCATTCAAGCCATCAAGCATTCAAGAAATAACATTCAAGCATTCAAGTAATCATATCAAGCATTCTAGGCATTGGGCATTTCCACACCATTCCATCATCCATTTAGTTGCATTTTGCATACATTCACTCAAATCTTCACACTTTGGTGACATCTTGGCTAAGGAGCTTCATTGGAATTCTAAGAGCTCAAACATCAAGAAATCAAAGCTAGGAGAACAATGGAGACAAGATGCAAAGAGTAGGTGAAGGTAAAGCTTGTTCTTTTACTTCATTTGTTTATTTGTATTCTTCATTGGGACATGGTGGGTATCAAAAGAGTTAGTGACCCTCTGATCTTGGTTCTTGATTGCTCGGTAGCCTCTGTTCTTGGTTCTTGATAACCAAATTCACCTTTTGTTGTTCTGGTTCTTGAAACTTTCAGTCTGATCCATAGATGTGCTTGTATGCTTCATTCATCCTCTCATCCATTCTCACATCATTTCTAATGAATGATTACAACATCTATTTAAAAGATAGATTGACCTAATCAAGTTTCATGTAAAACAATATTAACTCTAAGATCACAGGTTTACAACTTTACCTTGATCTCCTAGTCTATGTGTTTTAAATCAATTAGACTGATTAAAACACTTACATTAATGTTTCTTGTCCCTAAAGAAATGGATTTAAAAAAAATCAAAACTTTATAAATAGAATAAGACTATTTTATCTGACGTGAAAGTCAGATCCACTTTTTGCAGGCTTCAACTGACTTTTGATTTCTATCGGTGGATTTTGCTCTGAAGTCAATTAGATTGTCTCTCAGTTGTTCCTTGCTTGAAATTTCTCTCAAGTTCCTCTTTGACTATTCTCTAAGTTTTCACTATGACCTAGTCGTCGAGTTCCACTTTTGGGTTCCTCTGATTCCTTTCCATTTTGCATTTTCGGTTTACACACAAAATTGTGTCTTCAATTTTCTTTGTACTTAGCAGTTTTCGATGATCTCTTATATCTGTATTTTCGGTTTGCTCTTGTCCTGTCTTTCGGTGTATGTATACCGAAAGTTTTCTTTGCATACTAATGGAAAAATAATGTCATCACTAACACTTTGTAATCAGATATTTACATATAATTATATTGTGAGTTAAGATTACAGGACAAAATAACCTAGCCAAAATAACCGAATGAAAAAATAACTCGATCAAAAGAACCCAAAGATAAAACATCATGGGTTAATAATAACCCTACATTAAATTACCCCATATCCAATTGCATATTGCAACCAATTAACATTGATCAGCAAGCAAAGACAAGGCATAAATAAGCAATTGTGTGCCAAAGTTTTTATCCACATGGTAACTTAATGTAGGGTTATTTTTCTATTGGGTTATTTTGTGACGGTTTATTTTGTGATGGGTTATTTTGGATGGTTTATTGTGTCTAGATACCGTGAGATAGTTCTCACCATGGTTTTTTTTTCCATTTTGGGTTTTCCACGTAAAAATATTGGTGTTCTTGTGTGTGTATTCTTATTATTTCTATTGCTTTCTTCCATTCATAATAAGTAAATAAATTAAATAAACAAGTTCACGATTGTGATCAAGGTTTAAGGTTATTTTAAGTTGACATTTATTCACCAAGCCCCCCCCTCTTAGCATCTAGGTATGCTCAACAAATATAAACTAAAAAAGAGTAGGGGATATGGGACACCCTTTCTTGACCCCAATATCACTCCTAAAAAATTTTGAAATGCATGTTGAAGTTCTGACATTTACTTTAACCTTCTCATAAAACCTATGGACAACCAATCTAAGATGAATAGGAATCTCAAGTACTTCCATTCTATGCTAAATCTTTTATTCCTAGAGATGGTGTTGAAAACCTTTCTGAAATCAACATCAATAAAAGGCTTCCTCCCTTTTCTCCCAAACTTCTTCAATGATGTGCATAAAAGTAATACTATGATTATTTATAGAATGCTTAGGACTAAAATTAGCTTTCTATTTTCCACGTTTACCACTTTCTTTCTCCCACCTATTGATTCTATATTCTATCACATTGCACGATAGTTTCTCAAAAAAAAAAGATTTATCATTATGGTCCTCTAATTGTAAAGATTTATGGCATCACCACTTTTGAAAATCAGTATCACTAGGATAGTTGTATAATCTTTGGGGAACCTTTTTGAATGATGTTGAATATTTTCATTATCTGTTATGCAAGAATTTTCACTCCCCACTTTATATACTTTGCTTCAAGCTCAACCAAGTCCTTTGTTTTTCCAATACCCAATTTCTTAATAGTTATCTCAGTCTCTTCCATGGTGAAGAGTTTTCTTGTGGTGTTGACCAAAGTGGGGTCAACCTCTTAATCATGCTCATAAATTTGTCTTGCATATTCAAACCACTAAGTAGATGTAACATCACTTTAAATTTGTTTCTTTCTTGGTTGGAGTTCCTTCCAAAATAACTTGGGGCTACTTTTTCCAAGGTGGATTATCTCTTCTCACATTGTGATCATGAAATCAACTTTTTTCTTTCTTAAATATTCTTATACAATTTATGTTTTTTTTTTTTTTCTTATTTGGCTCTTTTAGAATTTCCTTGCAATTTCACATTCCTCATCAAACCATACATTAACTGAAAGGAACTTTGTTTCTAATTCATTTTTTTCTCCGGTTTTCTATTCAAGAGTACCTTGACTTAAATTTTTTAACTCACGACTTTGGATTCCATGGAACTAATTGATGAATTGTGTGGAGAAAAATAATTTATAAGATTGAGTTAGGATCTAGCTACCACAAAATTAGAATGAGGAAGGATGATATCCCTAAGATGGCCTTTAAATTCCACTTTGGAAACTTTCAATTCTTGTTCCTACCCTTTGGATTAACCAACACCCCCACAACATTCCAATCATGCATGAATCACTTACTTAGGAAACAACTAAGGAAGTTCTTATTGGTAATCTTTGATAAAGATTTTATTTTTAATAAAAACATGGGAAGAACACAATGAATTCCTAGGAATTCTTGAACAATAATCACTATATGCTAAAGTGTCCAAGTGTGGATTTTGTCTAGAAAAAATCCTATATCAAGGACACAAAATCAACACACAAGGGGTAAGTGTGCATGAAGAAAAACAAAGCCTATAAGGGAATGACTAAAACCAAGAACCCTAACCTATCTAAGGGGATTCTTGGCTTTATGCAACTACTATCGAAGGTTTTTCAAGGTTTTTTTAAATATTGCCACTCCACCCACCAACTTAACAAAAAGGGGAGCCTTTGTATGGAACAAAGAAGCCCAACACACTTTTGAAAGACTTAAAGAGGTCAAGAGTTTTTGTCTTTTTCTAGCCATTCCTAACTTTACATTAACCTTTGAAGTAGAGTGTGATGCTTCTAGAGAAGGCATTGAGTTACTACTCATGCAAAAAAAAACATTTGATTGCATTCAAAAGAAAATGACAAAGAAATGTTATCTATTATGTGTTCACGGGCAAAATTTAAGCAATATTTGGTTTGTGGAAATTTCATTGTAAAAATTGACCATAACTGATTAAGATTTTCTCTAAATCAAAAACATTAACCTTAGAGGAAACTTCATGGTTAAGCATGATTAAGTTGGAGTAGCACTATCATGGGTGAACTCTCGAGAAGGAACAATGATTCACCTCTATGAGCATCACCTAGATGTAATGAGTGCTAAGTGGACCAGTCACTCTCATGAGAGATGGGTTCTTGTTAACCACTACTCATGAAACATGGGTCAATGATTTTGACCAAAAACTAAACACTTGATGTTTCCTTCTCAGTTGTTTCCTTTGCTGACAAAGCCACAAAAATCCTGGTATATTCACAGAGATGTTTTTGATCAGGTATACTTGCATACTTGATTGGCGATGACACTTACTTGGTTGGATAGTTGATTGGTAGTGACACTTAATTGGTTGGATAGTTGTTTGGAAATGATAGTTACTTGGTTGGCATATACTTATCATGCTTTGTTTTGATATTAGCATCACATCAGTCACATCATTATTAATGTTGTTCCTTGTTTATGGTTTATTATTAATGTTGCTACACTTTGATTATAATACATTTTGACAAGTAATTGATGTTACGTTTGATGCACATACATACATATGACAATGATACATGATGATTAGTTTTGACATTCAGGTTTACAGGATATGGATAGATATTTAATTTGGATAATCTCATAATGATGATATGCTCTTTTTTAAAGTGGACTATTTACAAGGTGAATATCAATGATATATTGTATTCTTGTTGTTGACATGGTTGATATACATTCTTATTAGTTGATATGTTACTGATCTTATTACACACTAGATATTAATGACTTATGTATTTTGTCTCTAGTAAGGAATTAATACCCTATCAATGATTTCATTGATAAGCTATTAATGTCTTATTGTAAACAAAATGTATAAGCTATTAATAGTCTATTGCGTACAAGGTTTCTATATATCAGGTGATAAGGTGTTTATAAGAACTTGTGTTACACAAAGTTTGTCACTTGATTAATATCTAGGAGAGCTATTTGGTATTTTCATAAGACATCATGACAATGTAATCATGGCATAAAATGTAAAAATGTGTTGAGTTTGCAACTACGGTATACACAAAAGATACTATGTCATAATAGTGGTAGTGGTTAATATTATATGTGACAGTATGCTTGGCATTTGATATCATATTATTGTGAATATGGCATTTTATGTAACTATTAAAAATGTTGGCATGGTATTTACTTGGTTACAAGGTAAAGTCATATTCTTGGCTTTGGTAGTGACAAAGATTCGGTATTATATTTTTATCCATAATATAAAATGTACCATGGTATAATGAGTGGTAATAATCATGTTTTTGACCTAATCATGAATCTCAATACTCATTATGAGTATCGGAAAACAACATTATTGAAAGGTCTACATTCGATAATGAGTGGTAATAATCATGTTTTTTTACCTAAACATGAATCTCAATACTCATTATGAGTATCAGACAACAACATTATTGAAAGGTCTACATTTGAATCGATGACACTTTGTAAAGACATTGGTCAGCATTTGATAGAACATAAACATGGGGCACCAAAGATATTATGTTTGAAAGGCATTATCATTGTATTGGTTTCAACATATTTGAATTTATTATTGGTATTATTATGACACAACTCAAACCCTAGTTGTGGTATGTTAGGGCACGGGCATTGTCTACTCATAGTGTTGAGATTGGAGGCAATTTTGAGTATGATAGTGGTCGTTGGATTATGGAGCTAAAGGTAGAATTAGTTTTGATGCCAGTGTGGTGGTTATGCAAATAGTTTTCTTGGCAACCGGTAACATTGTTTTGGTTTTGAGCTTCGAAAGGTTTTCAACATGGTTACTATTTTTGTTTGTTGGTTAGTAGTTGAATATACTAATTGTTATCAGGCATTTGTTAAACACCCTTAATAGGGCATGATGGCAGTTAAAGAGGGTTGTTTTTATACTTTGTTTTGATGGTTTTTATTTTCATTTTTTTGAAAACCCGTTGGTAATATAGTTGTGAAAAATTATTCTAAATACCAGTTTTTTATGGAACTTATGAAGGGTTTTTGGTATCTAGGTGTGACATAGTCACTATGTTAAGTTGCAATGGGTGTGAATATTGGAGTTGATGAAAAAATATCAACCCTACATCTCCTAAGAATCACCTACATGGAAACACCTGTCACAGAAAGAGAGAAGCAAAATCTATGGAGCCCAAAATAATAGATATGTGGAAGAGGAAACATCCTCAATTGATTCAATAATAATGAAATAGGAAATACAAAAGAATTAATAATTACAAAGAGATCAATCCTTATAAAGGAGATCGAACACCAAAATGTGGAGAAACGTAGGTTGCATGAATAATTAATAAAATAATTAATTATAACATGCCTAAAGTTTAGCTTAAGTAAACTAGAGATAAAAAGATGACTTAATAATTTAATCAATAATAATTTAATTACTAAGTGAATAAGGTGTCTTAATAATTAAATCAATAATTATTTAATTAATAAGTGAAAATACATTTTTACTCTAACACCCCCCCTTAAGATAAACTTGGAGAGAAGCTAAAACCTAGAAACAACTACTGAAAGTAGGAAATGGGTCCCGACAACAAGGCATGATCAGGTATCCAAGTACAAAAAAATCTTTTTAAAGAGGAGAAAACTTAGTGTGAAAAACCCCTCTTCGAAAAGAGATGAAGACTAGTGAAGGAATGAAGAAGCCTCCAACTAAAAAATGTCCCAGAAGAATAGGACCAAAGGAAGAACATGTAGAACACCTCTGAAGCATGAAGTTACAAACACCATTGAAGAATAACTATTGGAACCTCCAATGTAATAGAACATGATCAGGTAGAGAAGACTATAAAGAAATCTTGAAGAGATGATCAATCGAAGATAGAAGGATGCCTCCAAAATATGAATGAAAGAGTGTCTATATGGTAAATGATCCATCTCACCAAAATGCATAGGTACCCAGCCATTGCATTCGCCTGGTACATAGGAACAAATAATGAATACATAGATCACTCCATCGAACCAAAGAAGCATTAGAACCAACAGGAGATACCCCCATAATGTTGAGTAGGGAGAGGTATGATAGGTACACTGAATCACTCCATTGAACCAAGGAATCATTAGAACCAACAGGAGATACCCCCCAAGATTTGGAGCTCTGATACCCTATTGGATTTGATGAAAAACTCAACCCCACAGCTCCCAAGAATCACCTACATGCAAACACCTATCACAGAAAGAGAGAAGCAAAAGCTATGGAGGCCAAAAACAACAGATCTGTGGAAGATGAAATATCCTCAATTGATTCAATAACAATGAAATAAGAATTACAAAAGAATTAATAATTACAAAGAGAACAATCCTTATAAAGGAGATCGAACACCAAAAGGTGGAGAAACCTAGATAGCATGAATAATTAATAAAAGAATTAATTATAACATGCCTAAAGTTTAGCTTAAGTAAATTAGAGATAAAAAGGTGACTTAATAATTAAATCAATAATGATTTAATTAATAAGTGAATAAGGTGTCTTAATAATTAAATCAATAATGATTTAAATAATAAGTGAAAATATATTTTTACTCTAACAATGAATGCATATATGAAACTTATATTCTATTAAGAGTAGTTTTTGGTTAAGGTAAATGCGGGTTTTGAAGGGGCCCCGAAACCCTATACAAAATAGTAACAATAGATATTTAAAAATGCCCTCTAACAATATGGGTCAAGACCACAATGAGGGTTTTACAATAGGTACCCACAACCTTGAAGAAATAATACATGAAACAACCTTCATGAAAACTAAAGCTAAAGACAAATCCAAGTCTAGGATTTGCCTTTAGCACCCTTCTGATGAGAATGAAGAGTCATATCAAAAGAGGAGGACATCTTAAATTTTTTTCCTTTAACAGTAATTCAGCCCTCTTCAACTCTAGCCGCCTCATCCTGCCAACATAGAGGATCATCAACCACACTAGAGCGATCATGGATATCTGTAGAGGCATCCAAAATACCAGTATAACCAGCAAGAGAAGCATCCACATAACCATTAGCAGCCACCACCCCCACAACACCAGGGGAGACCAGAGACTCAGCAACCCCCACCAAGATAGGTGACGGAGCTACCAGGGAGGCATTCATAGGAGAACACTGAGGAGACACATCCAAACTAGAAAGAGGAGGAGGGACCTACATAGCCACCTGGGAGAAACTTTTTGAAAAGACAAGCTTCTTTTCCACCAAATAATGTTGAGCAGAAGCACCGTTCCACCAAGATGTAATAGTATTATTTTTACCAAATCCACATTGTACAGCCATATGCCCAGTTTTAGAAAACCTTCTACATTTGAAGGGAATCCCTTCGTAATCCAGAGATTGATTCCATATTCCTTTAGAGGAGTTGATCACTATCTTCGTAGGAAGACCCTTAGAAGGATCAATATCCACAAGAATGCGAGTGTAAGTAGAGTGGAGAATGTTAGAAGAATCACCATCCACCAATAAAAATTCCCCAAGAGCATTACCAATCCCCTCAAGTAGAGAGTCAATCCATAAATGCTTGGGAAGGGTAGGAAGACAGACCCATATAGGAAATCTGATGAAGGAATCTGAAATAGGGTTAAAATCAATATGCCAAGGCTTAACCATGAGCATAAATCAATCCTCCCAGCTGAAAAAATGTTCACACAATATTTTATTTCTGTCCAAAGCATCTTCAAATGTTGCTATAAAATACCCCTTAGCCAAGGGAAATATGTGCATTGTATCCATGAGGATAGGCTCCCAATGACTAGAGATCCACTCATGAAGATTCGGGAGACTAGGCCAAAAACCTCTGAACCTGCAAATCAAGGCATGGGAAGAAAAATAGATATATTGTGATCTATTTCCTCCTCCGCATCCACATCCACATCAACCACCATAGAGATTGGATTAGAGACAAGAACATTCCCATAGTTAGCTCCCATATTCAACAGAGCATCAACCCTAGTAGTAGAGGGGGGATCTGCAAACACCACATGAGGACCCTTAACCCCACCCTTCCTTATAGAAGTAGAAGTCGAAACCCCTGATTCCAGCAAGGAAGAAGCATCTGCACTCCTAGCAGAAGCACCCAGATCAGGCGCAGCAAGCGCTACACCCACACCACCACAAGGCATACTACAGGAAGGCAGAGGTTGAAAACCTGCAGAGGGAAATCCTTTTGCTGAGGCAGCAGCGACAACAGGGACCTGAGCTCCATGAACAAAGACTTCATCGGTGGCAAAAGAAACCCTAATCACAGTTGTAGCCACACGAGACATGAATGTTATCTTCTATTAAGAATAGTTATTTCTTGACAAAATATTAAAAACTTGATTTGTAATATGCACAAAATAGTGAAGAGAAAAAATTAATATGTTTTGTGTTTTCTAGGTTTCAATCAATGAAATCTATAGGACATAAAATGTGTTAGTGTAGAAATTTTTAATGAACCATTGTGAAATAGAGAAACCCTGTCTTTTATTCTTTCAAGATATACAAAGTTTATAAGGTCATGTCAATGAGAGAAAGATTGACATTTTTTAGTGAGGTTTTTAACCAATGAGGTTCATTTTCCAGTGAGGCACATGTGTAGCCAGTGAAGCTTTATGAGTGAGACATTTTTAATTAAGCTAGTGAGGCTTCACAAGTGGTTTTTTATCCTTATGAGGGTTTTCCACTCATGAAAAATATTGTGTCATGATTTTTTTCTAGGCTTTATGGTTTTTTAATCCTAAATTTTGCAACCCATAAGGGTAATAGGCCTTATGGAAATTTTGAATGATGTGGGACAAATTTTCTACTATTCAAACAATCTCGGGTATTGAGGATCCAACTCTCCATGAACTGGGGGAGATGGAAAGAGAAGAATACTGAAAATAAAACTAAAACAAGGTGATTTTCTAGATTATTCCACTATTAAATCAAGCTTCTCGGTAATGAAAAGACGTAACCATTCATATCCAAATGCAAACACTATTCCACAATTTGGCATAATATCCCACAATCCCTTCATAGTCAAGATGAGAAAAAGTTAACCAGATCCTAGACACAGATTAAAATATTCATATCACTTCATGGATGCATCTATAAAATTTGTGAAACAGTAAATACATTCAATGATATCATATTCATCAATTTACTCTTGACAACAACACAGACATGGAAAACTTTTTGCAACTTAATTACTTTTAACTAGAAGAGTTTACAACATGGTCCATTACTAAAAGAAATTTCATTACATAAATGCTAGAGTTTTATAAGATAGTCATTACTTTGAAATGATATAGATTTCAAGTATGTTTAAAATTAACCAAAATCTAAAATTCTCAATCGAGCACAATCAACTTTCAATTAACATAAAAGTAATCAAAAATAAAGGTTGTAACTATGGCATCCCAGAATTATGTCAAGAACGAATTGCTGGTTAAAAATATCAGTCTTTGTATCTAGATATTAAAATCCTTCTTTCTAAAAGAACTAACCTCCCCCCTTTATAAGAAAATCCTACAACCAGAAAATATTCCCCTCAATCAATTTTGTGTGTGCCAAAAACAAGCACCCAGAAACATCATTATTCTGGTCATTGAAGAAACCACCATTGGAATGTTGGCGAATGGAAAGCATGATCCACTTGACATGTGTAAAAATAATAAAAGCTAGTTAGGCACAACCAATAACCACTCTACGAGACATAACAACCTCTTTCAAAAAGCCGCTATGACAAGTGTCATCGGGGAAGGGTTTCTAGCAAGAGAAACCCACTTTGTTTCCTCTTGAGTTCCAGGGACACGACATGTGTCAATCGGGAAGAACGTTACAGTCTAGTAATAAAAGAGGTCCATGCCAAAGAGATCTCCGACCTTAAAGAAAGCCTAAGGTATGAATATTTCATGAATCTGGGGCTTATCTGTATAGAAATATACAGTTGTCATGTTTCCATACAAATTCATTTATTTGCTTCATAATAGTTGATGTTGTTTAAGGATACTTATGATTGTCACATTTGGAATAAAATTGAACATTAAATTATATGTGTGAAATTGAATAGTATAACAATGATCCACCCCTTAGTTTTCTTTCTACTCCCAACACTTAAATCTTGATAACAATATCATAATTTGACTCTTGGAAAATAGCTCCTACTTATGAAGATATAAATGACCAAAAATAGAAATGGGTCAACAAGTTGCAAGCTTGTAATCTTGACATAGAATATATAAAAAGGAAAAACAACATTGTAGTTGATTCCTATCCCATAAACCTTATTTATGTTCCACCACAAACACTTCTGCAAATTGGAAGAACTTGATTATTCTTGAATACATCAAAGATCCATGGGCAAATGAAATCCTAGAAGGAAATCCATAAAATGAAGAATATAAAGTGGTGAAAGAACTCATTCTATACAAATATATTATCTATCTGGCACCAGGCTCAAAGATAGGGGACAAAATCATCCAAGAATACCACTACAATCCCTTGGTAGGACACCAAGGATATTACAAAACCTAAAAGAAAGTATGAGAGAAATATTCTTGAAAAGATCTTAAGAAAGACATCCTGAATCATGTTAAAGAATGCATGATGTGACAAAGGAACAAGGTAGAATAGATCTATCCAGCAGGCCTCCTTCAACCCCTACCCATAACTAACCAAAAATGAGAAAGTATTTCCATGGATTTCATGACAAAACTTCCCAAAGCGCAAGACAAAGATTGTATACACATTGTGATGGACTGTGTGACCAAGTATGCACATTTCATTGCAATATCCACAAAATTTAGAGCTCCTTAGGTAGCCAATATTTTCTACGAGGAAATTTTCAAACTACATGGTCTACCAAGAAACGTCATCAACAACAGAGGCAACTAGCTAATTCAGACAAGAACTTTTTGTTGGAGATTTGCCTTTGTGCAAATAGTTGTCTATATGTTTGTCATTGATGACAACATATAGTATACAACAATGTACTGTATTCAATTTTTAGTATGGATATGTTGGATCCTTGCACGGTTACTTGTATGTTGTAGACATATTTATTATGCCATGTTCATACATGCAAATTTTGCAGTGCAGTTAAAGTTGAGTTATGTTGATCTGTTTACCAGCCACAGTTTCAGAGGATTTTTATTAAGAGCCGACAGTAATTTTATTGTTTCTTTAGTTGCGCCTATCTTTTGGATGTACATGTTCAGATTCATGTTTAGTTATGAGTTAAGAATGTTTAACCAAAGGTTCTTAACGTGTTTCATCTGAAGTGTGATGTTTGAGTTATTTTGCTGGAGCTGACTATGTGAAGCGATGTGTCTATTCATTATGAGTTGTGCGGTTCTAATTATGTTGCGTATTTAGTTTAGCCGATAAGGAAGTTGTTGAAAAGTTTCCTACAACCAACACATTCATATATTTGAAGAAGATACTTATAGTAGTTCATTTGTGATCACCAAATGTGTGAAGAAGGAAAATGAAGCAAGAAATTTGTGATAGTAAACAAAGAAAAATGTCTTGTGTATAAGAACAGTAAAGCTACATCATTCATTAGAAAAGGATCCATGTAAAGAAGCAGAAAGATTTTACAAGTCACTGTAACTAATCAAGATAGCAAATCTACTTTAACAGTTCAAATATCAGATACAGTGTATATCTATTTTGTAGAAGGTTGCAGCCTTCATCATTTGAGCAGTGTGCTCTTGGACAGTGTGTCTTCACCCCTAACATGGTTATTTGTAAAAGACTCCTAACAGGGTCTGACCCTTGACAAGGTCACTGTACTTATTGCATTGTAAATATCAACTCTAACAAGGTTGTAAGATCTTCTAACATGGATCATTATACTCTAGTGCATTTCTTTGTGGGTGCTGATTCCCACTGGGGTTTTTACCTATTTTGGTTTCCCCGTAACCAAAATTGTGGTGTTTTATTCTGTTTTATCTTGTTGCATTTATGATTGATGTTACTCTTTACTTAATTGGTTAAAAGAGTTGAAACTGGTAGGTAACTGATTTACCCCCCCCCCCTCTCAGTTATCTCTTGGGACTAATCCTAAAAATTGGTATCAGAGCTAAGTGCCTTGGAGAGAAGGCCTAACAGCTTAAGGTAGATCAAATGGCATACTTTAGAAAAGAGAGTCCTAAGTTTGATGGAGAGAATTATCTTGACTAGAAAAACAAAATGATAACACATCTACAGTGCATTGGTTTTGAGATCTATGAGGTTGCTACTCATGCAATTGATGTTCCTACTTTGAAAGATCTTGCAGAAGAAGATTCTACTATTAAACAAAAGGAATTATTCACCCAAAATGAAATTGCCAAAGAAGCCCTAATTAGTGCCTTATCTGACAGTGAATTTTCTGAGATCAAGAAGGCAGATAAAGCCTATACAATATGGAAATACCTAGAAGACATGTTTGAAGGAGACATTCAAGCCAAGAATGTGTGTAGAAAGACATGGAAGAAAAGATACAACAATTTAGAGATGCTACCTGAAGAAAACATCAAAGCTTAGAATCAGAGGATTACTGAAGCAGTTTTAGGAATCAGAAACAATGGTGGAGAAATTTCAGAAGAAGACATAATGGACAAACTGATGACCACATTGACAGTAGATTATGAGAGCAAGATAAAAATCTTAGATGAAGCTATGCAATTTTCAAAAGACTTCAAAAGAGAAACCTTGATCAGCAAAATTTCAGCATTTGAGATATCAAGATTGAAGATAGAACCTAAAATTGAAACAACTTTCAAAGCCTTAGTCCATGGTAAAAAAATCCTTGAGCACCTCTAGTAATATTGAGAAAGAAGAAGTGGATACATAACTAGAAGAAATCATTGCTATGATCACTAAGAAAGAAAGGAAAGGAAAAGGAAAATATGAAGGACAGTTACCATTCAAATGTTTTTCATGTAACAAAGTTGGCCATTTTTCATCCAAGTGTCCTACAAGAGTCAAGAAGTTCAAAACATATTACAAGCCTAAATATATAAAGGAATGATACCATGCTGAAGATGGTGTGACTGATGATGATTCAGGAGAGGATGAAATTGGATTCGTTGCAATTAAATATATTGAAAAAATGTTTGATGAAATGGAAATTGAAGATGAAAAGAAAGCACAAGAATTGGCTTTAGTTTCCCAAGTAGACATCAAAACAGACTCGATCATTCACATCGGGTGTTCACATCACATGACAGGAGACAAAGATAGATTTGTACATCTAGATAAGTACAAAGGTGGCATTGTTAGATTTGGAGATAACACTCCTAAACCCATCATAGGAAGAGGATCTATTACTTTAGATGGAAAGAACAAGATAGATGATCTTCTATATGTTGATGGCTTACATCATAACTTACCAAGTTTTGGATAGTTGCTCGATAAAGGATATTAGTTGGAATTCAAAAACAACAAGTGCATTATTAACAACAAAGAAGGAGACATGATAGCATCAGGTTCAAAGACCAAAGGTAATTTTTTTCAGCTCAACTCCGAAGTAAGTTGTTTTGTTGCAAAAGTGGATAATAGTTGGTTATGGCACAAAAGACTTTGTCATATCAATTTTGACAACATAGTAAAGATAAGCAATGTTAAGGCAATAAGAGACCTTCCTAGTATTGCAAGACCAGTTAATACTATGTGTAGGGAATGTGTGATGGGAAAGCATGCGAGGAACTCATTCAGAAGCAAATAGAACTCTGTAGAGAACAAATTAGATCTAGTGCATATAGACTTATGTGGACCTACTCAAACAAAATCATACTATGGTGAAAGGTATTTCATTTTGTTTGTTGATGATTTCTCCAGAATGATGTGGGTTGCGTTCTTGAAAGATAAATCTGAAGCTTTTGAGAAGTTCAAAATATTCAAAGTCAAAGTTCAAAATGAGTCTGGATTAAGGATAAAATGTATGAGATCTGATAGAGGAGGAGAATTCACCTCTGACAAGTTTCTTGAGTACTGTGAAGAACATGGGATCAAAAGACAACTAAGTGCACCTAGAACCCCTCAACAAAAATGGAATTGCAGAAAGGAGAAACAAGATCATACTTGACACAATGCGCACTATCATGATTGAAGGAAAAGTTGCGCACACCTATTAGAGAGAAGTGGTCAATATAATGTTGAAATTATTGGAATGATGTACTGAGAGGGAAGGGGTGAATCAGTACCTCTAAAACTTTTTATGTGGTTGGCCCATTAACCTTTGTGTCATCAGATTTGTATATTCCTATCTATCTATTTTTCTTTATTTATGTATGTGAAATCATAATATAAGTTCCTTGCATGTGTAAACATACATGAAAGTAAATAACACATAACACATGATATGATATCGCAGAAAACTCCTATTAGGAAGTAAAAACTATGGTGAGGATGTCTACCCACAAAATTTCACTATCTGCAGATAAGAAGGGAGCTGGTTAAGGCTTACAATTTGATCACTTCAAATGACCTACCCTATTAGGAGTATTAGAGTGGAGACATGTTAGGATCTACTTCATTTAAAGCTTTAGCAACACTATTAGGTGTGCACTATGTTAAGAGATTTATCAAAGAACTATTAAGTCCACCTTCTACAAAAGGATTTCTTATGTGATGCACTTGTTAGAATGCAACTACACTATAAATTTTGATCTGATAGTATATGCAATCTCTAATTGCTGATAACAGATCCTGTAAAGCTTACATTGTATATGTAATCACCTTGAGTGATTTGAATAATACCTTGTCTCTACTCGTCGGTAGCCTTGTCTGCGTTCTTGATAACTGATATAATCTGTTTCTAAACTTTGCATGAATTATCTTCTGCTACTTAGATGCTCTTCATGGCTACAATCATTTATCCAAGTTACTTCATGTCTACTATTACAAATGATTGAACATCTATTTATACTAGTTTCTAGGTATATTCTTGATTCACGCTTTTAAAATTAACTCTAGATCCAAGGTTTACAACTTAACCTTGATATTTAGTTACTTATGCTTTAGATCCGTTAGGATGCTTTAAAACATTTACAATATGCTTGCTTGACCCTCAAGTAAATTTTTAAAACAAATAAAAACTCTAAAAATAGAATTACAATGTTTTATCTGATGTGGAAAGTCAGATCCACTTTTTGCGGGTTCTGTAACTAACTGTCAGTTCTCATGGTTGGGCTGCTCTGTCAGTTTGTTGGTTTTCTTTCATTCTTTTCTCTATCAGTTTTCTGCTTCGTCGGTGTCCCTTAATTGAACTGTTCATCGGGTTCCTACCTTTTCTTCTCTGTCGGCGATGTTCACAAAACTATTCCGTCGGTAATGTCCTTTATGATTTGTCATTGATTTAACACTTGTCAGTGTTCGTCGGGCAATTCTATACTTAGCATTTTCATGATAGACATTGTCATCTCATCGGGTATGCTTGTTGTCCATCGATTATGCCTATACCGATGACCTTTATCATGTTTTTCACTTTAAGTATACTAATGGCAAAACTTAATGTCATCAATCTCCCCCTTTGACATTAGTATCAAAAACTGATATGTGCAACATACTTGATGTATTAGTATGTATACGCGTGTATACTTCTTCCTTAGCCATGAAATGACTCCCCCTATGCATATGCTGGTAAGTGTAAGTTTATGTACATATAATTGACTTCTCCTTTTTGTTTCCTTTATTTGATATATTGTACATATCTATCCTTGTTATGCATACAACATACATATTCTTATCTCCTTTTTCTAATGTAGTATATTGTACATATGTACTATACATTCCTCCTTTTTTGATAATGAGGGAAAAGGTACTTACAACTTGTCAAAAATGTGAGAGTGTGAGGCTTTCATTTCCTCCATCATCTTCTCCCATTTCTCCTTCAAATTTTCAAGAGCCATGTGCTCAAGTGATATTCTCACATGCATGTCATAGATGTTGTCTACTACAAACATCTTTGGGGTTGAGATCAGATTTATTGCATTTGTTATGTGTTGTTGTAGAGTGGTGAGGTTTGGAAAAATGTGATTGTGTAGCTCGGTAACCTCATTTCTAAAATGTGTCTCTGCATCCCATATCTCTTGTCTCAATCTGTTTACCTCTGTGATCTTGTCATGATGCAACTTTATTGTGTTTGCATCAGAGGTTAAACTTTGTGCACTAGCTGTCAAATCTAAATCTAGTTGGGATAGCTTTTCACTATTTTCTTTCGTGAAATTCTCAAGTGTGCACAATTTCTGAACTAAGGTAACAACTTCAGCAATCATAGGTTCTAATTGACTTACTGATTTAGAGAGCTTTACCTTGTTCTCTGCCACTTCTTAGCTGATCTTCCCAACTAATTTGTGTTGATACTTCATCTCTGCCTGTTCTTCCATTGCCTTCTCTACATCTACACTTTGATTGGTGATGGCGTCGGTAAGAACTACAATTTTCTCCATGACTGATATGTAATTCTCAACTTTTATATTAGGAACAAGTTGATGTAGTATGTCCCTAGATTTATCAAGTGCTTGGGCTTCCCTATGTGCCTTTTTCATTTTCTCTTGAATTTCTTTTCTCTGACACATCACTCCAAACTTTTGAAGTGCTTCACTATCTAAGGTAGATACATCCCACTTGGGTATTTCAATTACCTCATAAAGTGTTACAGCTAAGATGTCTTTCTTCATTACCTTCTTCTTCTTCTTCTATGGCTGAGAGATAGATTGGTGAACTACCATTTGTAGACCTTGATATTGGATTGATTTTGTAGGTGAAGGTCGAGAAGATGAAGCATCTTGTTGCTTCTGTTTAGATTTCACCAGTTGGTTTTGTGAATATGTCTCTTCATTGGCCTTGGGTGTATCAACAGATTTATCTTCCTTTTCTCTCATGGTCTCATCTTGCTTAACTTCTTCACTCTTTTCTTTCTCTTCATCCTTTCTCAATGTTTCATCTGTTTTAGTATCTTCTCCTTTGTCTTCTTCAGTGGACACCTTTTGCTGAGTGTCAGTTGCATCCTTCATCTCTGTATCTGTATCTTTTGAGTGTCTGATGCATTTTTATTTTCATCATTACATGTGTCCTTGGGTATATCATCATCTTTCTTAGATGATTTCTCCTGACTCAATTCTATATCAATATTGTGTATCAAAATTTTCATGTTGGTCGGTGTATTGACCTTTGTGGTTCCAGCAGGTGTATCCTGTCCATCGGTATTACCCTATGCAACACTGATATCTTCATCTTTTTGCACCTCTACTACAGGGTCTTTTCCTGTAGTTTCATTGATGATGGTATCCAACCATGGTCGTCATTGATATCTTCAGTTATGTTACCTTTTATTGTCAATTCTTCTTTGGTAACCTCTTCTTCATTACTCAAGTCAATATGAATTGGACTTGGTGGAATTTGGCTTTCTTCACTCTGAGTTTTATCAATAGTGTCAGGCCATACCTCATCTACAACTTTAGTGTTTTGGTTGCCGGTTTCCTCACTCTCTTCTCTATCCAATTCCACTGATGAGTCATCTTTTTCATCCTTAATGATGATGTGTTCCTTCTTTGGGCTAGATTCCTTAATGGGCTTGTTAAGTATCTTGCACCACTTTTTAATGTTGTCTTGATCAAGCTCAATTAGCTTCCCTTTGAGAAATTTATATGCTCTTATTTTGGGTGAGAACTCCTTTTCATAATTCTTCATTATTTCATTTATTTCTTCCTTCTTTGAATCACAAGGCATAAGAGTAACAAGTACTCTTTCTCTTATCTCTTTTTCCTGATGAAGTGCAAATGTCCATCTTGCAGACAATCTCGCTTATAGTTCCTTGGGAACGTCATATTCTGAGAATTGTAGTGGAACATAATGGTGTTTGCACATTTTATCTATTATAGCATCTTCAATTTTGTTTTGATCCTCTAGATCAAATTTCAACCATTTTCTAATGTTAGGATCAGAAATAGATGGTGATTTTGAGATGTTTTTACATATTTCATCAATTGTCTTTGGAATCAAGGGTTCTTTCCCTTTTTGCACATCTATGTCAGCTTCATCCATAGCTGATTCATGTAGATCCTCTTTTGTTCTAACCCATTTCCTCCTTTTGGTTTGTTTTTCCTTTGGTGAGACCGGTTTTCTCTTGTAGGTTCTCACTTTACCTTTCTTTAGTGGTGAAGGAGTTATTTCCTTTGCAGTTTTTCTTAGTGTTCTTGAAGCAGCTGTATTTCTTGCTTTCTTAGGTGGAGGAGGAGGTGGTGAATCTGACTATGTACCCTCTGAGTCATTCTTCTCTGTATCTTCACCGATAGGTGACTGGCCCTCAGTTTGTTCCTTCTTTCCTTCTGTTTCCTCTTCACCTTCTTCAGTAACTGCAAATTTCTTGGTTAAGTCTTTTATTATCCTATTCTTCTTGTTTACAATTTTCTTGACAACAAGATTTGTCTTGATCTTTGGTTTGGCTTCTTCACAAGTGCCAAATCTTGCTTGCTTGTTGTTGATTGGTTCATTCAATAGTGCCTTGATGCACTTAGTAGCTTGTCCTATTTTGATCTCATATTCTAATCGTGATAGCCAATATTTCCTAGGTACTACTGGTTTGATATAGGTAAAGTCAGTATCTACCATAAAACATATGTCCTCTTTGTGTTCTTCTATCAAACTCTCAGGTATCCTTGTTCTAGCTTGCATCTTTTCCTTAATACCTTTGAAATATTCATTCATTAGGTCATCAAAATCTGTACATAATGACTCTATATGCTCACATATCTATATGGTGACCGGTTTGCTTGTGTCCCATACTACTTTGCCTATGGAAGGAAAGTATTCTTCAAAGTAAAAGAATATGAACATAATAAGGGAACCAAACTTACAAGTGTTTGTCCTTGGAGATCTTATGGTGTTCATGGTATCCTCAAGTTGATTCAACAAAATCTCTGCAAGATCCATCTTCTTTCCTAGTTTTATGATCTTGTAGGCTATGTTCATAGCTGTACTTGCTATCCTGTTCATTTTGCTGGCCTGAAATATTTTGTATCCTACCACACATGCACCAAACTTGAGTTCCTCATCGGTGATAGTGCTAACCTTGAGACCTCTCTTGTCTAATTTTGCACCAGTTATCTTTTCCACTTCCTTCAAGGATGGGTGCTTGTGAGCTTGTGGCTTGTTGATTTTAGGATATCCAGTAACCGCATGAATAACATATTTTGTTATTATTTTTGGCTCATTAATCCATAATGTATGGTTATGCATTTTGTTAAGAACTATTCGTATCCATTCAGTTTTAAAAACCATGGGAAAATGTAATGCATTCGTCAGACCTTTCACTTCTAGATGGTTGTGCTCTTCTTTCAGGTTTCCAGCTTCATCACATAGTGCCTTATAGGCATTGTCTAGGTCTAGATCTCCTAATTCTGAGATCTTGCAATGTATATAGGACCTTACGTCCTCTACCAGAAAAACCCTAGGTGGGATTCTGGAGAATGCTCCAGAATCATCAGGTTGTGATGCAATTTTTGGGTGCAACTTGTATTTAGGTTCAACACAAGTGCTATTGCTGATAAGATTGATCATTTTCTTCTTATCCTCTTTCAATTTTTCAATTCTTGAAGTAGGTGCCATCATTTTTAGAAGTTTAGGGCTTTCCATAACTTAAACAGTGCAGTCGGTGAATGTAGGTACTTACTGAATCTCTGTGATCGCTCGTGAATCCTTTGAGTTGTGTTAAAATCTTGCTAAGGTCACACTTCAATCTTCTCTTCAATTTCTCTTCTTAGCTCTGCTTGGTTGCTCAAAAATCATGGGTACAAAATGAGTTCTTCCGTCATGCTTTTATAACTTTTGTGCCCTAAGTTGTCATTAATGCCCAACAACTTATCGATATACAAATACTGAGTTCGTCAGTTGAGGCATAAATAACATCTTCAGTGTAGGCACAAAGTGTCGGGGTTGCTAGTAGCTTTGGTGACTTCACCTATGATTGTCAGTAAAATGGCGACGACAACTTTTGTTGGCTCAAAGATCACCGATGTCCATCGGTTTACACTTAGCGACTTGGCTTTTGTGTAATGACCGATACATTTTAGTAAGTAATGTCAACTTTTCTGTGTGTGTTCACCGATGCTAATTAGTACCCATTAACCGATGGTTTTTTTTCAATAATATTACAAGTAACAATATAGTGCATCTTCAATAATGCTAATTTGTCTATATGATCAATATGTAATGGAACTGATGCATAATATAACTTGTCATAATGCAGTTCCATACTTACTTGTGCAACTTAGTTGGAAATGGTGATGCCACCAGATCCATTGGATGGGGTGTCATCATTTGCATTGCTTGTTCTAGCACCTTCAGTTTTTGTGGCTTTTACCCACATCTTGTTTCTCTTCTTCTTGATTTCATCAATGGTGTTTCCATTAGGATAAGTGCTTGTTTCTGTCAGTCGGTCTTTGCAATCTTTTATCACATGTCCAACCTTATGACAATGTAGACATGCCATACCTAGATTGAACCATCCTCTTGGTCTTCTAGTCCATTTTCTCATATAGTTGGTAGATTTATGACCATACCTTCCACATGTTGTGCAATTTACCCATGTGTTATAGTCCCAAACATATGAGTTACCGACTCTTGTTGGTTTATAGCCATTATCAGTTTCTTTTGGTGTCCATGCTTTCTTGTTCTTTTTCCATCACTCCTGATATGTATGTCCATTAATTTTGCAGGTAGGATAGTACTTGTCCATGTAGGTTTCCTTCTTTGGATTTTTCACCTTGGATCTGCATTCAAATGCCTTGTGTCCTTTCTTGTGACATTTATAACAATTTCCAATGAAAGTAGATTGTGATTGAGGAATACCTTTCATTTTGTTTCTGCAAATGTTTAAGGTGTGGCCTGGTTTTCCACAGTGATTTCATGACAGCTTCTTGGTTCTTGGAGTTGCATAAACATTCCTTTGATCTGATTGATTAGATGATTCTCCATTGTCGGTGTACCCTATTCGTGTGTAGTTGTTGAATCTTCTTTGTTTGTCAAGGAAATCATCCATTCTTTTAATGCTATCTTCAGCTTTCTTGATTAATTCATTGTGTTGATTCTGAATTCTGACTTCATGCTTTAGCTTCTCATTCTCTTCTCTTAGCTCACCGATGATCTATATTCTTTCAATGAGTTCAATATTCAATATTTTCTCCTCTTGACTCATAAGAATAATCTGGTTGGTAATATCATGGTGATGATCAGTAAGTCTTTGAATTTCTAATTCTTTTTCTTGTAGCTTCTCTGTAATTTTCCTCCTATCATCAATAGCCAATGTTCTCTGATTCATCTTTTCTTGAATCATTCATGAAATCAATCATTTTTACCATCTGAGTCTCTTGATCGATTTGCAGAATTTTGATTTGCTCTGTCAAATGTAGATTGACTTCTTGTAGACTTGTGATCTCTTCTACTGATGTATCTGATGCTTTTCTTGTTGATGATCCAGCTGTGTTAAAGTAATCTGAAATCTCCTCTTCTTGATAATCTTTTTTATTAAGCCTAGTTGCCATAATCTTTCTTTCATCAAGCAACTTTCTCATGCTTACTCTCACCTCTTTATACTGCTCATAGTAAATCTAAATTTGTAACTATTCATTCTCAATAGTCTTGTCCAGTCTGTACTTTTCCATTGTGTTGATCTTTTCTCTTAAGTCTTTAAGCTTTTCAAGAAAGAGACTAAGCTCTGATACCAATTTTTGGAATTATTGGAATGATGTACTGAGAGGGGAGGGGTGAATCAGTACCTCTCTTAAAATTTTTATGTGGTTGGCCTATTAACCTTTGTGTCATCAGATTTGTATATTCCTATCTATCTATTTTTCTTTATTTATGTATGTGAAATCATAATATAAGTTTTTTGCATGTGTAAACATTCAAGAAACATACGTGAAAGTAAATAACACATAACACATGATATGATATCGTAGAAAACTCCTATTAGGAAGTAAAAACTGTGGTGGGGATGTCTACCCACAAAACTTCACTATCTGCAGATAAGAAGGGAGTCGGTTAAGGCTTACAATTTGATCACTTCTGATAATCTACCATATTATGAGTATTAGAGTGGAGACCTGTTAGGATCTACTTCGTTTGAAGCTTTAGCAACACCGTTAGGTGTGCACTCTGTTAAGAGATTTATCAAAGAACTGTTAATTCCACCTTCTACAAAAGGATTTATTATGTGATGCACTTGTTAGAATGCAACTACAATATAAATGTTGATCTGATAGTATATGAAATCTCTAATTGCTGATAACAGATCCTGTAAAGCTTACAATGTATATGTAATCACCTTGAGTGATTTGAATAATACCTTGTGTCTGCTCGTTGGTAGTCTTGTCTGCGTTCTTGATAACTGATGTAATCTGTTTCTAAACTTTGCATGAATTATATTCTTCTACTTAGATGCTCTTCATGGCTACAATCATTTATCCAAGTTACTTCATGTTCACTATTACAAATGATTGAACATCTATTTATACTAGTTTCTAGGTATATCTTGATTCACGCTTTTCAAATTAACTCTAGATCCAAGGTTTACAACTTGACCTTGATCTTTAGTTAGTTATGTTTTAGATCCATTAAGATGCTTTAAAACATTTACAAAATGCTTGCTTGACCCTCAAATAAAGTTTCAAAACAAATAAAAACTCTAAAAATAGAATTACAATGTTTTATCTGACGTGGAAAGTCAGATCCACTTTTTGCGGGTTCTGTAACTGACTGTTGGTTCTCATGGTTGGGCTGCTCTGTCAGTTTGTCGATTTTCTTTCATTCTTTTCTCTATTAGTTTTCTGCTTCGTCGGTGTCCCTCAATTGAACTGTTCATTGGTTTCCTACCTTTTCTGCTCTATCGGCGATGTTCACAAAACTATTCTGTCAGTAATGTCCTTTATGCTTTGTCATCGATTCAAAACTTGTCAGTGTTCGTCAGGAAATTCTATACTTAGCATTTTCATGATAGACATTGTCATCTCGTCAGGTATGCTTGTTGTCCGTCAGTTATGGCTATACTGATGACCTTTATCATGTTTTTCACTTTAACCATACTAATGGAAAAACTTAATGTCATCATACAACAGTCTATACTATCAACATAATTCAACTAAGGCCGGGCGCAGACAAAACACCTTATGAACTTTGGTTTGGTAATGTGCCTACAGTAAAATACTTCAGAGTCTTTGGAAGCAAGTGTTACATTAAGAGAGATGATGGTGTTCGTAAGTTTGATGCTAGAAGTGATGAAGGTATTTTTCTTGGTTACTCTACTAAGGGAAAAGCTTACACATGTTTTAATTTGAGGATGAAGAAAATCATTGAAAGAGCACATGTGAAGATTGATGAGAAGTTCACGATTCAACAGAGATACTATGAATATGCACCTATGATTGAAGATGAACCTAGACCTATCAATAAAGAAATAGTTATTGAAGAAATGTTTGACTATATTGATGTATCATGCAATAACCCTGAACCAAGTGAAGAGGAATCACATATTACAAATGAGAGTGTCACACCTAAAATTCCAAAATACACATCTAGATACCATTCAAAAAAAAAATCATTGTAGATCAGAGTAGTAAAGTTTTGACAAGATCTAGAGAAAAAGGTTCAACCGTTGATGAAGAGGTATGTTTACTTTTACAAATTGAACCCTTAAGTGTTGAAGATGCTTGTAATGATTCAGATTGGCAAAATGCAATACAAGAAGAATTAGATCAGATAATTAAGAATGACACATGGAAATTGGTCCCTAGACCATGTGACAAAATTGTGATTGGAACTAAGTGGATATTCAGAAACAAAATGAATGAAGATGGTACAGTGATAAGAAACAAAGCAAGACTAGTATGTAAAGGATATGTGCAGAGAGAAGGAATTGACTACTCTGATACATTTTCCCCCGTGAGCAGACTGGAAGCTATTAAATTGTTTTTATCTTAATCAAAATTCAATAACTTTAAATTATATCAAATGGATGTCATGTAAGCATTTCTGAATGGTGACTTGAAGGAAGAAGTTTACATAGAGAATCCTGAAGGATTTAATTTATCAAACAAACCAGACATGGTATGCAGACTAAAGAAAGCCCTCTATGGACTTAAACAGGCCCCAAGAGCATGCTATGAGAGACTTGATGGCTACTTGACAAAGATTGGATTCAAGAAGGGAGCAGCAGATTGTAACTTATTCATAAGAGAGACACCTGAAGGATTATTACTTGTTGCTATTTTTGTTGTTGACATTATTTTTGGAGGTAATGAAAAGCTTGGTGTAGAATTTTCCAAAGAGATGCAGAGCGAATTTGAAATGAGCATGATTGGACCTATAAAATACTTTTTGGAATTAAATGTAAAGCAGACAGACAGAGGTATATTCATAGATCAATCTAAATATGTGAAGGAGATATTGAAGACATTCAAGATGGAAGATTGCAAGCCAGTAAGCACTCCTATGATAACATAAAGAAATCTTTCTAAAAATGATGACTCCACAGTAGTTGACAAAACACTATACAAGTCTATGATTGGAAAACTCATATATCTCACTCAATCTAGACCAGATATTTCTAATGCAGTTGGCATTGTTGGGAGATTTGCAGCTGAACCAAAACAAAATTACTTAATGGCAATAAAAAGAATATTCAGATATTTAAAAGGGACTATAGACTATAGTTTATGGTATCCTAATTCAGAAAATGTAGAACTTTATGTGTACACAGATGCAGATTGGGCAGGTTGTGTTGATGACAGAAAGAGTACCTCAGGAGGAGTAGTATTTCTTGGAGACAGGTTGGTTACTTGGACAAGCAAGAAGTAGAACTGTATTTCTCAGTCAATAGCAGAAGTTGAGTATGTAGTAGCAACATTAAATTGTTCCACAATGGTTTGGATCAAGCAGATGATTAAAGACTTTGTAATTCAGATTAATTATCCTATTGTCATTCATTGTGACAACACTAGCTCTATTAATATGTCAAAGAACCATGCGATGCATGCAAAAAAAAACACATAAAAATGAAATATCATTTTCTATGAGAAAAAGTTGCAGAGAGAGAAGTGAAGCTGGATTATGTGAGAACCAAAGACTAGTTGGTAGACATAATTATGAAACCTTTATCAAAAGATACTTTTGAGTATCTCAGGAAGAAGCTGGGAGTAATTCCCTTTCCTGAGTTAGATTAGAATTTGCAGCAAGTGCATCAGTCCTTAGTGACTGATGGTTGGTTGACTACTCTACTTCTGGAGTAGTACCTATGCTTATTTGTATTTGGCATCCTTTTCCATTGATTTCAAAGGGGAATTATATAGTAAGGGGGAGCATATACTCTGGGGGAGTATACAGTCATGAAAATAAAAATACAGTAAAAAGAGATACAGGAGTTAAGAGGAACTTTTGATGAGGATATTGAGAAGATTGTAAAAAGAAAGAAGACACTTTTGGATTGATTGTGTTTTTCATATCATATGTTGCCATCAATGTCAAAGGGGGAGATTGTTGGAGATTTACCTTTGTGCAAATAGTTGTTTGTATGTTTTTCATTGACGACGACATATAGTATACAACAGTGTATTGTATTCAATTTTCAGTATGGATATGTTGGAGCCTTGCGCGGTTACTTGTATGTTGTAGACATATTTATTATTCCATGTTCATAGAGGCAAATTCTGTAGTGTAGTTAAAGTTGAGTTATGTTGATCTGTTTACCAACCACAGTTTCAGAGGATTTTTATTAAGAGCTGACAGTAATTTTATTGTTTCTTTAGTTGCACCTATCTTTGGGATATGCGTGTTTGGATTCATGTTTAGTTATGAGTTAAAAATGTTTAACCAAAGGCGGTTAACATGTTTCATCTGAAGTGTGATATTTGAGTTATTTTGGTGGATCTGACTATGTGAAGCAATGTGTCTATTCATTATAAGTTGCGCGGTTCTAATTATGTTGCGTGCTTAGTTTAGCTGACAAGGAAGTTATTGAAAAGTTTCCTACATCCGACACATTCATATCTTTGAAGAAGATACTTATAGAAGTTCATTTTTGATCGCCAAATGTGTGAAGAAGGAAAACGAAGCAAGAAAATTGTGACAGTAAACAGAGCAAAAATTTTGATGTATTAGAACAATAAAGCTACATCATTCATTAGCAAAGGATCCATGTGAAGAAGAAAAAAGATTATACAAGTCATTGGAACTGATCAAGACAATAGGTCTACTTAAACAGTTCAAATATCATATATAGTGTATATCTATTTTGCAAAAGGTTGCAGCCTTCATCATTTGAGTAGTGTGCTCTTGGATAGTGTGTCTTCACCCCTAACAGGGTTATTTGTAAAAGACTCTTAATAGGGTCCGACCCTTGACCAGGTCACCGTACTTATTGCATTGCAAAGATCAACTCTAACAAGTTTGTAAGATCTTGTAACAGGGATCATTATACTCTAGTGCAGTTCATTGTGGGTGCTAATTCCCACCGGGGTTTTTACCTATTTTGGTTTTCTTGTAACCAAAATTGTGGTGTTTTATTCTGTGTTATCTTGTTGCATTTATCCTTGATGTTATTATATACTTAATTGGTTAAAAGAGTTGAAACTAGTAGGCAACGAATTCATCCCCCCCCTCTCAGTTATCGCTTGGGACTAATCCTAACACTTTTTAGATTAGTAGGAATAAAACTTACACCAAATATTTGTTGGAATTATATTGGAAAGATGTACTGAGAGGGGAGGGGTGAATCAGTACCTCTACAAATTTTCTTTGGTTAGCCCATTAACCCTTAATCATTAGTTTGTAAATTATCTTATCTAACTATTCATCTTTCTTTATGTATATGCAATCATATCATAAGTTCTTTAATATGTAACCATAAAAGAAACATTCATGAAAATATATAACACATATGACACAATATATGATATCGCAGAAAACTCCTATTAGGAAGTAAAAATTGCAGTGGGGATTGTTACCCACAAGACTTCACTATCTGTAGATAAGAAGGGGTCGGTTAAGGCTTACAATTGGTCATTTTTGATGACCTACCATGTTAGGAGTAGTACAGTGGAGACCTGTTAAGATCTACTTCATTTGAAGCTTTAGAAACACTATTAAGTGTACACTCTATTAAGAGATTTGTAAAGAACGGTTAAGTCCACCTTCTACAAAAGGATTTTAGATGTGATACACTTGTTAAAATGCAACTACATAAGTCTTTGATCTGATAATGTATGCAATCTCTAATTGCTGATAACAAATCCAATAAAGATTCCTATGTATGAGTAATCATCTTTTCATGATTGAATAATACCTTTCTCTGCTCGGCAGTAGCCTATGTCTGTTCTTGATAATTGATGTGATCTATTTCTAAAATTTGCATTAATTCTGCCTTCTGCTCCTTAGATGCTCTTTGTGGCTATCAACAACAATGAATTCATAATTCACAATTGATTGAACATCTATTTATACTAGATTTTAGCTCAATTCTTGATTCACACTTTCGCAAGTTAACTCTAGATCCAAGGTTTACAACTTGACCTTGATCTTTAGTTAGATATGTTTTAGATCCATTAGGATGCTTTAAAACATTTACATAAAGCTTGCTTGACCCTCAAGTTATGATTTAAAACAAATTAAAACTCTATAAATAGAATTACAATGCTTTATCTGACATGTAAAACTCATATCCACTTTTTGCGGGTTCTCTAACTGACTGTTGGTTCTGATGGTCAGTTTTCTTTGCCGTCAGTGTTCCTTTCTTGAACTGTTCATCGGGTATGCTTTTTCTATGCTCCGTCAGTGATGATCTCTGTGTTATGTTATTGACCCATCGGTGATGTCCTGTTCACTTTGTCAGTGCAACACTTGTCAGTGTTCGTCAGTCAATTCCATACTTAGCATTTTCTCGTGACACTGTGATCTGTTGGGTATGCTTGTTGTCTATCGATAATGCTAGCACCAATGATCTCTGTCAATGTTTTTCACTAAGTGTACTAATGGAAAAATTAATGTCATCAATCTCCCCCTTTGACATTAGTATCAAAAACATGATATGTGCAACATACTGAATGTATTAGTATGTTCACCTATGTATACTCCTTCCCTAGTCATTTGAATGACTCCCCCTATGTATATGCCAGTAAGTGTAAGTATATATACATTTCCTTATGTACTCTCTTTTTTGATATATTTTACATAAATATCTTTACATATATGTTCCTTCTGTACATACAATATACATTTCCTTTCTATTCCTCCTTTTTTGATAATAAAGGCAAAGGTAGTTACAGCTTGTCAAAATGTGGGAAAGTGAGGACTTGGTCTCCTCCATCATCTTTTCCCATTTATCCTTCAACATTTCTAGAGCCATGTGCTCAATTGATATCCTTACGTGTATATCATAGATGCTTTCTACTACAGACATCTCTGGGGTTGCTATTAAATTTCTTTCTTCAAAAATATGCTATTGTAGAATAGTAAGATTAGGCAGTATGTGTGCCTGTAGTTTGGTAATCTCACCTCTAAATTGTGTTTTAGCATCCCATATTTCTTGCCTTAACTTGTTAGCCTCAATGAATATGTCATGATGTGCCTTGATACTGTCTACATTTGTGCACTTGTTGTGACATTAGAATCTATCTCTGCTAATTTGTCACTATTTTCCTTTGTAAACTTTTCAAGCGTGCACATCTTTTGAACTAAGGTAATTGCCTCAACAATCATTGGATCTAATTGATCAGTTAGTTTAGAGAGATTTACCTTGTTCACCACCACTTCTTGGCTGATTTTATCAATTAACTTGTATTGATAGTTCTTCTCTACTTGTTCTTCCATAGCTTGTTCTGCATCTATATTCTGGTTTGTGATTGTGTCGGTGAGAACAGCTATTTGTTCCTTAACTGTAGCATTTTGTTCAAGTTTCACCTCAGGAACAAGTTTTTGGAGAATGTCTCTTGCCCTGTCAAGTTCCTTTGTTTCCCTATGTTCCTACATCATTTTCTTCTGAATGGCTTTCCGTTGAAATAGCACTCCAAACTCTTGAATTTTATCACTATCCAAAGTAGTGATATCCCAGTTTGGGACTTCTATTACTTCATCCAATGTAACAGCCAAGATGTTTTTTTTCAATGTTTTCTTCTTCTTCTTCTTTGGCTGGGTGGTAGATTGATGTATTACCATTTTTAATTGTTGAGATTGGGTTGACCTTGTAGGTGAGGGTTGAGAAGATGAAGCGTCCTTTTGTTTCTGTTTTGAGTCCACCGGCTAGTTTTGTGAAGACGTCTCCTCATTGGCCTTAGGTATATCAACAGATATATTTTCTTGTTGTTTTGAGCTTTCATCCTACTTGACTTCCTCACTTTTATCTTTTTCTCCACCCTTTCTCATTGTATCCTCGGTTTTGTTATCTGCTTCTTTATTCTGTTCTTTGGACACTTCTTTCTGAGTGACAGTTGCATCTTTGTTTTCTTCAATACCCATATCCTTGGGTATGTCATCATCTTTCTTAGATGATTTATCCTGACTTGATTGAATATCAATAGCATCTATTAATATATTCATCTTGGACGGTGTATTGACTGTTGCAGAGTCAATAGTTGAATCTTGTCTATCGGTATTGCCCTTTGCAGTATTTATGTCTTCATCTTTTTGAACTTCTAGTACAGGGTCTTTTCCTATAGCATCATTGACAATGTTGTCTAACCATGATTCATCATTTATATCATCATCTAAGTTACCTTTTATTTTCAACTCTTCTTTGGTAACTTCTTCATGCTCTAAACTAATGTGAATTGGACTTGTTGGTACTTGATTATCTTCACCATCTTTAGGCCATTCTTCATCTATAATATCAATCTATTTCTGGCTGGTTATTTGAACTTCTTCACTGTCTAACTCAGCTTGTGAGTTATCTCCCTGAGTGACATATTCCTTCTCATCACTGCTTTCCTTAGCAGGATTGAGTATCTTTCTCCACTTATCATGAACTTCTTGTTCTAGTTCTATAAACTTCTCTTCAAGAAATTTTTAAGCTCTCATCTTGGGTAAGAAATTTTTCTCATATTTCTCCATGATTTCATTTATTTCTTCCCTTTTTGATTCAGGAGGCATAAGAGAAACAAGTACTCTTTCTCTTATCCTCTTCTCCTCATGGAGTGCAAATGTGAACCTAGAAGATAGTCTAATCAACAGTTCTTGAGGTACATCACATGTAGTGAACTGAAGTGGGATATAATAGTGTCTGCACATTTTAGCTATAATTGCATCTTCAATCTTATTTTGTTCTACAGAATCCCATCTCAACCATTTCCTAATCTTAGGATGTCCAATAGATGATGCTTCAGAGATGTACTTACATATTTCATCAATGTTTTCAGTATTTGATGTTGCCTTTGTTGTTTCCTTTGCTTGTTTGATTGCAGTGTCAGGCTCATCCATAGCTAAGTCCTCTAAATCCTCATTTGTCTGAACAAATTTCCTCCTTTTGATAGGTTTCCAAATTGGTTGTTTTCCTTTTGATGTGTCTGATTTCCTATTACACACCTTTCCTTTTACCATGGGAGTAGGAGTTGCATCCTTTCTTGTCTGACTCCTCGTTCTTGATTTCTTACGTTGAGGAGGAGGTGGTGAATTAGACTCCTCTTCCTCTGATTCATTTTTCTCTGTTGTGTCATTGATGGGTAGCTGGTCCTTGTTGATTTCATCCTTACCCTCTTGTTCCTCTTCACCTTCCTTTTCTTCTTCACCTTCAAAAGATATATTCAATTTCTTTTTCAAGTTCTTCACCATTCTACCTGACTGTTTTACAACTTTCTTGATAACAAGATCTATTTTAATCTTATGTTTGGCCTCTTCATAGTTGCGAAATCTTGGTTGCTTATTGTCCTCTGGTTCATTTAATAGTGCCTCAATGCACTCCTTGGCTAGTCCTGCCTTGATTTCATATTCTAACCGTGTAATCCATGACTTCCTAGGTACTACTACTTGGATGTACGTGAACAGTATCTACCATGAAACATATATTCTCTTTGTGTTCCTCTATCAAATTTTTTGGAATCCTTGTTCTAGCTTGCAGCATTTCCTTAATGGTTTTGAAATACTCATGCATAACATTATCAAAATCTGTTCCTAGTGATTCTATGAATTCACCTATCTGAATGGTTATGGGTCTGCTTGTGTCCCATA
>MU226130.1:571204-612768 GCA_018584345.1 Thuja plicata
AAAGGATTTTAGATGTGATGCACTTGTTAGAATGCAACTACATAAGTCTTTGATCTGATGATGTATGCAATCTCTAATTGTTGATAACAGATCCAATAAAGCTTCCTATGTATGAGTAATCATCTTTCCATAATTGAATAATACCTTTCTCTGCTCGTCAGTAGCCTCTGTGTGTTCTTGATAACTGATGTGATTTATTTCTAAACTTTGCATTAATTCTGCCTTATGCTCCTTAGATGTTCTTCGTGGCTATCAACAATAATGAATTTATAATTCACAATTGATTGAACATCTATTTATACTAGATTTTAGCTCAATTCTTGATTCACGCTTTCACAAGTTAACTCTAGATCCAAGGTTTACAACTTGACCTTGATCTTTAGTTAGATATGTTTTAGATCAGTTAGGATGCTTTAAAAAATTTACATAAAGCTTGTTTGACCCTCAAGTTATGATTTAAAACAAATTAAAACTCTATAAATAGAATTACAATGCTTTATCTGACGTGTAGAACTTAGATCCACTTTTTGCGGGTTCTCTAACTAACTGTCGGTTCTGACGGTCATTTTTCTTTCCCGTCGGTGTTCCTTTCTTGAACTGTTCATCGGGTATGCTTTTTTTGTGCTCTGTCGGTGATGATCTCTGTGTTATGTTATTGACCCATCGGTGATGTCCTGTTCACTTCATCGGTGCAATACTTGCCAGTGTTCGTTATTCAATTCCATACTTAGCATTTTCTCATGACATTGTGATCTATCGGGTATGCTCCCTGTCTGCCGGTAATGATTGTACCGATGATCTCTGTCAATGTTTTTCACTAAGTGTACTAATGGCAAAATTAATGTCATCAATATTGATGGTGGGTTTCCTTCAAGAGTGTTTCTTCTTTCTTGCTCCTGTAGAGGTGGTTTTTTGTCCCTATTAAGGTAGGAAGGAGTGTGGCAATTGAGATGGAGATTCTTGGTAGGACTATTCGTGATGGTCTTGTTTAGATAGTTGTGGGTTCCATTTTAAAACCCTCTTTGTTGGTTTTGGGACCCTGTAAAAATGCCCCTTTTCTCCTTCCTTTCTAACTATGGTTGGAAGGTTTTATTTAGTAAGGACTTCTCTTTGAATCCTATATTGATGTCTATTTGTCCTAAGGTTGTGGGCACCTTGTTAAGAGCCAAACTTTCAACTATTTTATTATTTTTAAGTCTTTTCAGGTTAGTTGTTATGGTTAGGGGAACCAGTCAAAACCCCATCTCAGATTATGGGTTCCTGGTAAAACCTATGGTTTATTTTAATTGAGTTTAAGGGAGCCTTGGAAAACCCTATTCTTTGACTTTCTAGGCTTTTGGTTGTTTCTTTTCAACTATTTCTTTAGTTGTAATCTTTTGAGACTGTTATTCCTGCATTGTTGATTAGTTGTTGGTATGTAATATAATTTTTCTTGCAGTTGTTGGTTGTTGGTGGGTTCCAAATTCCTTTTAAAAATCTGATTGTCAATGGCTTTCAGGGCCCCATCAAGACTTTTTTCCCTTAATAAAAAACTCACACCAAATACAAGTTACCATCAACAACTGATGAGCAAACAGAAATTGTCAACAATGGTTAAAGGAATACCTAGGAAGCTATGTTATGGCACAACAAAATGCATGGATAAAATGGTTACACCTCAACGAATAATTTTATAACACCACCTGTCGTAATTCGATAGGAATGATTCCTTTCATGACCTTGTATTGAGGCCACTTTATTTGGATATTTCAGTCTTCACAAGAATCAAATACTAGGAGCCCAAGACTTTGTGCAGAAAAATAGACATTATGAAAACACATAGAGATAATCTACACCAACACACAAAATCAATAAAATATATATGTTGATCAAAGGACTAAAAGGAAATTCAAAGTTGGGGACTTAGTTTTCCTAATGTTACGACCCTATAAACAATCATCAATCAAAGAAATTCGAGTAAAGAAAATCAAACCGAGATTTTATGATCCATTTAAGATTTTAAGATGGATAGGAGAGGTTTCTTATGAGTTAAAACAACCATAAAATGGCACATTACATAATGTCTTCCACGTGTCTAATCTCAAGAAGGTACTGGGACAAGATATTACCCCATGTTTATGATTGCATTTACTCACTGATGAAGGAAATTAAATTGGAGCCTAAAGCCATTCTTGATATGCGAGAGAAGGAATTAAGGAGTACAACTATATCTTAGTATCTAGTTAATTGGAAGGGTCTAATTATACACGAACGCCAATTTGTAAGGAGTCGAGGTATTTGACCATCTAAATTTGACATTGCTTGAGGACAAGAAATCTCGAGAACAACAAACTACCATACCCTCACCATCATGCCCCCATCATGATAAATAAAGGAGAAACAAAAAAAAAGGAATGATATAGGTCCACACTTGTTAATTGGATTGGCACCCTCCTTATTATCTTCAGAAAAGGATAACAAAATATATGAAAGTCTAATTTGGTCAACAATTTGCAAGGGGATAAAGTGATTTTTAATTAGTAATATTAATTGGTTAATTTTGAAAGGGCAGTGATTCCTAAGGGTATCAAATGAAAAGAGGTGACAAATAGGACGTGTGATTTAAAGAGAAGGTATATCCCAAGGTTGTAACCTTTCGACCCCTATTGGGGATTTTAAATAGGACACACCTACTTGTGGCAAGGCATCAAGCAATAGAGACCTAATCTGGATAATAAGGTAGTAAGAAATTGGAAATATAAAGAAATTATAATCTGAATTATAAGGCAATAAGATGCAAAAAAAAATTATATTGTTGAAGTAGTTGGTATGCCACATGTTTGAATCCAACATTTATTAGTTCATGAAATTGTTAACGAATAGATTAATTAACTTGGCAATCTATCAAGATTCTTAGAATTAGTAATTAATCAATTAATTTTCCTACAAACAATCATTTATGGGATTAGTATGGAAACATGGTAGGGAGATGTAGTAGTACCATTTCCCTCAATTAAGAAGACCACTCCAAGTTGGTTTGCTTATGGGCCAAGGAGTCTAATTGTCTTGGATGGATTTTTTGCGCCCTTGGGCTTAGTTGTGGAGAATAGTTTCCCAATGCCCTATTGTGATTTTCCATCAAATCCCTAATATGGTGGGCTATTGGAAAAGCTATAGTAAGGATCCAAATGTATATGAATCATAATGCTCATTGTTTGATGTTAGTTAATTATTTTCCTAAGTTCAATTGCTATAACAAAATTTAGCGAAAGTATACTCTTGTAAATAAATTATATTATTGGAATTGTTATTTTTGGGTCAAAATCAAGTATACCCTGTAAAGGAGACATAACAAAGGAGTTTTGCACCCTTCATGCACATGTGTATTCATGAGACATTATGTCTCTACCTTCTGCAATAGGCTCTAACCCAAGTCCTCACCTCCAAGGGGTAACCTCTATAATTCCAACAACTTAAGCTTAGGGAGATTTAGGTAGGTCTTGGTTCCTATTTATTTTGACACATAAAACTCAAAGCTTATTTTTCACCTCTATTTTTCCATATTGGCCTTATTGCTTTGCTTCCTACTATAGAATATATTATCATTTCTTAGTCGTCAGCTTCCTCCCCTATCTTAATGTAAGGTCTAAAGTTGGCAATAATAGTTTTTCCCTTGTACAACCATGTCCTTTTACCTGCATCTCTTGTCTCTCTCATCTTCATCACTTCCTCCCTCCTCTTGTTTCTTTATATTTATATCTTCATCTAAGAAGTGTGAGCCCCTTAACAGTTGATTCCTTCTTATAAGATGGTGCTTGTCATGCACACTTGACATCATGACTTTTATATGCCTAGCCTTCTCTTCACACCCTCCATGCTTGGAAAATTTTTCATTTCCAATGTAAATTTTCTTTTAAGAAGTCACTTGCCAGATCAAGAATGCTTTCATTTTTCCCATAATCTCTTAAACCTATAATAATCATGTTTTCTTCTCTATCTTGCCTTTCTTTGAGCTTTTTAACATGCATTCTATCAACATGAGTGTTTGCTTCTTCCTCCATACAATAAAAATTTCTACCAACTTGGGCGCATGATTTGAATTCTTTTGATATGCTTCCCTTATTATTTTCCTTTGCCTTCACTCCTTGAAAGTTTGTTTGGTGAAGTGTTTTCCCCTCATCCTAAGATTCTTTAGAATTCCAGATTTTTATTTGCCACTATAGATTCTTTCAAGGTTTGACAAGAAACCTTCATGCCTTCCTACTCAAGCTTCCCTACCAAAAGGGCTTCTTGTAATATTGCCATGTGTTCTTTTAAAACTTTATTTCCTTCCACGAAGGAATGATTTGCTAATGTGGTCTCAGGGATTTTGTGGTACCTTTCTTGCCCTTTGACTTCCAAGACCTCCAACCTCTTATTGGCTTTTAAAAACTCTTGAAAATAAATATATGAGGACCAGGCAAGAGGTGTGGAAGTGGGACTGTAAATGACAGAATCTTCAATGCCTCTTCTACCTTTAGACATTTTGATTCCACACACTTGCAATGGAAAATTGTTTGGAAGATTTTTATACTTATAACCGAGAACCATGTTTTTTTCCCTTTGAGATTATTTTCTTCTTGCTTGTTCTCATTTAAGATGAGAAATCCTACGCTTTAAGATACCCTGAAACTATTTTGAATTTACCTAATTCCACTTCTTGACTTCAATTCATGAGGCAATAATTACTTAACCTAGGTAGTTTATTTCATCAATACCAGATATTTCTTGTTCATTTATCATGCTTGATGGTGATTGGATTTTCATTGCCAAAAAAATTAAAAAGTAATAGAGCTATAGCCTAGTATCCAAAAGCCCCTGAAAAGGAGAGTGACCAGAGCCCACCAAAGAGTGCGAAAAGGTCTTGTTGATGATTGTAGTTAAGGTTGGATCCTTCTAAGGCTGACTCGCAAATGAAAATATAAAATATGAATATTTATATTATTACAGAGCCAACTTGTAAAATTCCTCCACCCCTATGTACAGTTGCTTTGACCAAAATAAGGCCAACCCTTGGTGAAAGGGCACCTATTAGAATAACTAAGAGGGGGGTGAATCAGTGGTCTCAAAAATTAATCCAATAAATCAACCCAAAAACTTTATACCACAAATATAAACCTCTAGTTATCTTCAGTCCTACAAGATGTATGTCTTTAAATAATCTTATCAAATAACTACTGCTTGAAGTTCATTGTTTATCCCTTTTCTTAAGCTTTACAGAATAGCAGTCTATCTTTTACCAAAATACAGTAAATAACTTAGTGTTTACCTATCAATCATATTTTAGTAATGTGTAAAGCAAAACATTAAAGCACTAAATCATATACACATTTGACACATGGATTTTTAACGTGGAAACCTTGTTAAGGGAAAAACCACTTGGGACCGGTAACCCAAAATTTTCACTCTTCTGAAGTGAGCTTGGTGAAGAGCCAACCATGTTAAAGGTTACAAACACACTGTTAAGTGTGACCTTGTTAGAGGATTTAAATATAATAGTTTGTCACTTGATATATGGCATTTCACTATGTTATCTTCATGAGAAACTTTTTGATACTCCTTGGGATGTATCTCAATATATAAAGGATAGTTAAATCCCACTCTGTTAAGAGATTTTCTGAATCAATGGTTAGACTGAAACAGTATATGATCTGTTCATAAATACAACTTAATCTTGCAGATGTTCAGATCTATTGTAAGCTCATAATACCTTTCTAATCAATGTTTCTTTTATGTTACTTTGCTCCACTTCTTTCTGCTTGGTGATGTTGTTGTTTCTCTGTTTCTTGGTGTCTGCAAAAATATTAGCTTTGTTCTTTAGCTTGTTTGATCAGGACTGTATGAAGACTTCTTATCTTCATCAGTATTCTCTTTAGCATCCTCTTCTATTCTCCCCCCAATTCATAATTAATTAGCTTGTCTCTTTTATAGACATGATTTCACTGTTTCTAAGTCCTTGTCTTTCTTGCTCTTGACGTGATCTGCAAATCTCACCATTATTGCTTTAAAGCTTGCTTTAGTTTTATCCCACAGATTTATCCTTGACAACTGAAATAAAAATAGCTTTAATATCTAGCTTATCTGTAGCTTTTAATTGGTCGATGAAAACAATGTAATCAATCAATTAACTCCATATTTATCTCTTGCCAGCTAAGTCTTTTGTCATTTCTAAACTTCATTTATGATCGGTGTTTAACTCTTTATTTTCTCAATCTTGACTTCAGTTGTCCTCAGGCATCTCTATCTATCAGGGTTGTCTATCCGTCGGGCAACACTGTGACATTAAAATCTTCTTGGGTATCACTTTGACTCTTCTCGGGGTTCTCTATCCATCGGTGTGCATTGTTCGTCGGTGTTTATTGTCACTTGGTGTATATTGCACTTTTATGCATTACTGATAACATAACCTTTAACTCTTTGGTTCTTTGAATTCTTTGACAATATGTATATAACCAATTAGATTATATCAATTTTACATCAATTAAAATACAATATATTAACTAATTTAATGTCTTGCATTAACTTTCTGCATCTCGGTGATCATCAACTTAACATCTTCAAACATTCAATCAGTTATAGTTCATCAATATCTCCCTTTGGAATTGATGGCAACATACTACATTACTACTAATACAATATGAAATATATCATTTGTAGTTCATCAATCTACCAAATTTATTGTGCTATAACCAATACAAATGTCTAGCTCTCAGTAAGCTCTTATAGCTTAGATTTAATTTTTGTAGAGAACTTTCTTCATTCTTTTTCTTGGATAGATGTAGCAACTTCTTATTATGTCTCTCCCTTTGTTGTAGAATCTCTTCTCTAATGTTTTCTCTCCCTTTTACTATTCCTCTCCTTGATGGATATTTCTATTCATATCTATTTTTCCTTTGATAGCAATAGATATACTCTCTCCCTTTAAGTCATCTCTCCCTTAGGATACTTCTCTTCCTTTGGATGATTATGATGGATATTTCATATGGATATACTCTCTCCCTTTGACAGAAATTCCAAACTATATCCTTCCTTCTTTTTATAATATACTCCTTGAATTTCTCTTTCCATCAACAATACAATAGCTTTGGTTTTTGGTGGAAATAAGTACCTTTCTGTGTACTGATGTATCTTGGCAGTCCATCTCTTTACTTGCATCAATATGAATGATCTTATGATTATGTGTAGGCTGATACAACCTCCTAGTCAGCTTAGTGACCAATAGACAAGGGACAGACCCCTAGTCTTTCTCAGGTACTCAAATGTATCTTTGGGGCAATGGCTTTGTGAATATGTCTGCTAATTGTTCCTTGGATTGAACATATTTTAGTATCACCTCTTTCTCTTACACATGTTCCCTTAAGTAATGATACTTTATAGAAATATGTTTAGTCTTAGCATGCATGAAAGGGTTCTTTGATATGTTTATTGCACTAGTATTGTCACAGTAGATAACCACTGGTTCAAGAATTTTCATATTCATACCTTCCAATAATTGTTTGATCCATGCAATGTTAGAGCAATTTGCAACAACAACCACATATTTTGCTTCTACAGTAGATTGTAAGATGCATCATTGCTTCTTACTTATCCATGTGACAATTTTGTCACCCATAAAGAATGCTCCTCTTGTTGTGCTCTTTTTTTCATCTAATTTTCCAGCCCAATCAGCATCTATATAGACTTGAAGCTCAAATTTGCCTTCTCTTGTATACCATAAGCCATAGTCCTCGGTATTCTTCAGACATCTCAAAATTATTTTGACAGCAGTCATGTGTGATTCCTTGGGATTAGCAGAGAATCTTGCAACTATTCCAACTGCATGTATTATATCTAGTCTGGTATGAACAACATACATGAGTTTTCCAATCATAGATCTATATAGGGCCTAATTTACCTCAGTTGAATTGTCTTCCTTTGTCGGCTTGCATCCAGTTTCCATAGGTGTTCCAACTAGTTTGGAGTCTTCCATTTTGAATATCTGCAGTACTTCCTTGATGTATTTGGATTGTGTGATATAGATGTCTACATCCTGTTGAAGAATCTGTAGACCAAGAAAGAATTTGATCTCCCCAAACATTGACATCTCAAACTCTTTTCTCACTTCATTATAAAATGATTTATATAACATATCATTACCCCCAAATATGATATCATCAACAAATATTTCAGCAATCAAAATTTTATCATCAGTATCTTCTTTTAAATACAGCTTGTTGTTTCCACTTGTTCTTACAAATCCAATACTAATGAGATAGGATTGAATTATTTCATACCATGCTTCTAGTGTTTATTACAATCCATACAAGGTTTTGTGTAGTCTACAAACCATGTTTCTCTTTTTAGGATCAACAAACCCTTCTAGTTGTTCAATGTATACCTCTTCTTCTAGTATTCCATTTAGGAATGCAGATTTGACATCCATTTGGTATATCTTGAATCCTTTGAATGCATCATAAGCAAGTAGAATTCTGACTCCTAGTCTAGCAACAGGTGAAAAGGTTTCTCCATATATAGTCAATACCTTCTTCTTGTGCATACCCCTTGCATACTAATCTTTCTTTATTCCTTGTGACTTCTCCATTCTCATTCAGCTTGTTTTTGAATATCCATTTGGTACCAATGACATTCTTGTCATCCGGTCTTGGTACTAATGTCCATGTTCTGTTCTCAATCTGTTCTATCTCTTCATTCATAGCATTGACCCATTCTTCATTTTCAAGTGCAGTATTAACAGATTTAGGCTCAAAATCACAAATTAAACATCTGGTGTTCAGTGACTTACATACTTGGCAAGTACCAATTCAGATCTTTGTTCATCATTTTGATCATCATATTGACCTTCATTCTGATCTTCATTGCTCGGGACATCATTTTGAGCAATTTCCTAATTTTTTATGTTTGCAGCCTGATGCTCGGGTGCATTGTTCTGTCACTCAGGAGCGATACATTGTTTCTCGGGAAGAGTGTCAGGTTCTTCACTGTAGAAAAACCTATTGTAGTCTTCAGATTCTTTTTTTCTTTTCTCATCATTTTTCTCAGCAAATTCATCTATTTTGACATTTTCACTTTCAATTATTTTGTTAGAGGATTTGTTAAGACATTTATAAGCCTTGCTTTTGGTAGAATACCCTAAAAATATTTCTTATTCACCTTTGGAGTCAAGATTTCCATTTCTATCATCTTTCAAAATATAACATTGACTTCCAAAAATTTTGAAGTAACTTACATTGGGTGTGTATCCATACCATAGCTCATAAGGTGTCTTATTGGTGTCTTTCTTTAATTGAACTATGTTCAATGTGTAGACAACAGTACTGACATCTTCTCTCCAAAATTTTTGGGTGATATCTTTCTCAATCATAAGTGTTATGGCACAATCAACAATGGATTTGTTCCTTCTTTCAGCAATCCCATTTTGTTGTGGTGTTTTTAGTGCAGAAAATTGTATTTGAATTTCATGCTCATTACAAAAGTTAGTGAATTCATCATAAATAAATTCTCCTCCTCTATTTGATCTTAAGCATTTCATTTCCTTACCACTTTATTTTTCTACAATAGTTTTATACCATTTAAAAATCTTGAATGCTTCTGATTTCTCTTTTAAGAAAATAATTGTCATCATTCTAGAATAATCATCAACAAAGAGAATGAAGTATATATCATCATAGTAACTCTTTGTTCTCATTGGTCCACATAGATCAGTATGGACTAATTCTAGAATGGCACTAGATATGTAGGTTTTTCTCTTGAAACTAGACTTTGTCATTTTACCTTTTTGAAAATTCTTACACATGACATGATCGGGCTTTGACATGCTCGGTAAGCCTCTTACTTTAATTTTATTTCTTATCCTAATAATGTTGTCAAAATTCACATGACATAACCTTTTATGCCACAACTATATGTCTTCGTTTCTATTCATTAAACAAGTAGTGTTAATATCATCAAGATAGAATAGGTTACCTTTCATCTGTTCACCAGTTCTGATTAACCTTCCTGATTCATTAAAGATCTTTTCCTGTTCATTCTCAAATGCAACTCAGTGTCCTGTGTTATTCAGCTGTGAAACAATCAATAGATTATAGTTAAGTCCTTTTACCCAGTATGCATTTTCATATCTGATCAAATTATTCAACATTATGGTTCATTTACCTTCAACCGGACAAGGTGAGTCATTACCCATTTTTACTGATCCACCATTATAGTACTCAAAAGTTTCAAAAAATTTCTTATCTCCAGTCATGTGGTGAGTACAACCACTATCAATAATCCAAACATCATTTTTACTAACCTTAGATATGAGTGCAGTCTCAACATACCTTTCCTCTTCGTCTGAATCATCCTTCATAGAAACAAATACCACCTCAATATATTCATCAGATTCGACGTTAGTATTCTCAGCTTTGTTCTCATCCAGGTAACAAGCTTTCTTTCCTTTTTCCTTGTTGTCTTAGTTGTCTCTTCTATCAGATTGTCAGTTGCTTCGGTAATCTCTATCATCACCTCTGTCAAACTTCTTTTCATATGATCTATCATTGTTTCTATCTTCTTTTCTTTTGTTTGGACATCTAGCAGCAAAGTGTCCAATCTCTTTACAATTAAAACCTACCAATGGTAATTTACCTTTGTATCTACCATTGCCTCTCTGCAATCTTCTAGTCATTAGTACTTCAATCTCATCAAGTTCTTGGTCATCACTATCACTTTCACTATTATTTCTCAAAGTGTTTATGACTTGACTTACTTATTTTCAAAGAATATTTGAATGCAGACTCAATAGATAGTAAGACACTATTTTCAAAGTTATTCATCTCAAATGAAATAAGTATACCAACCTAACTATCTAGAGTGACATTGTTATTTTCTACTTCTCTCATTTCTTGTATAGCAAATACTCTAATAGCATAAACAAGCAGTAAGGTTCTTAAGATTTTACTTACCACTGTTTCTTCTTCAAGTACACCTCCAACTCCTTGGATAGCATTGACTACCTCTTTGATTCTAAATCTATACTGAGTGATGTTTTCTCTTTCTTTCATTCTTAGGTCATCAAAATTTCCTCTTAGGCTTTCTGTCTTAGCTCTTAGTAAATTTGCATCTCCTCCATGTACTAGCTTCAATTTGTTCCACATTTGTTTTGCAATGGTGCATGTTTTGACATCTTCAAATTCAACATCAGAGAGTGAGGAAGCAAGTTCTATCATCATAGAATTATGTTCATGATTTTATCTCAATTGATCAAATGTGTGAGGTCCAGTAGGCAACACATAATCAATATCCAAGTATTAAGTAACATCATTTCCAATACCTGATAGGTGGAGTCTTATCCTGATTTTCCATGATGCAAAGTTGTCTTTGTTCAACTTAGGCACATCCCTTTTCTCATCTTGTGATCTTTAGCTTGAGTCTTTAAACTCCCTTTCTAAGCACACAAGATCTGATACCAATTGTTAGAATAACTGAGAGGGGGGGGTGAATTAGTGGCCTCAAAAATTATTCCAACAAATCAACCCAAAAACTTTATACCACAAATATAAACCTCTAGTTATCTTCAATCTTACAAAATGTATGCCTTTAAATAATCTTATCAAATAACTATTACTCGAAGTTCACTATTGTAAAGAATAAAATGATGGTGGGTGTGGTGTATTGATCTCCTAAATAGAATTTTTCCAAATAGATGTTTGTATGTAAAAGAGACTGTAATTTCTACCCCATGATAATATCCTTTGAATGCTTGAAGATTGAAAATGGTGGATCCAAGAAGAAGGAAAGAAGGAAGATGTCTCTCTTGCTCCAAAGAAGATCCAAAAATGGCTTGTCTACAAAAGTGCTTGAATGTATTAATGCATCATCATGTTTTTTCCTTCTATATCATCCTCTTGCTTCTTTGCCTCATCATCATGTCAAAATCATAATTGCATCATATCATCTTATGATTCTTTTTCATGTCATGTCTCCATGTCATCTCATCTCCAAATGAACGAAAAAGAGAGTGTTTATATAGAGATCTCAATATAGACCTCCTAGGGCAAAGCAAGGGACCCAAATTCAAATTTCACCTTGAATTATGGTCCAATTAAAATCACCAACCAAGGAGGGGATGTATTAATCTCAATATCAGGGAAAACACTTCCACATACAGACCCGGGGACCTATTTTAAGTTTTAGACCCCCAATAGGCTCCACATTTGAAAGCGGGGACCATCACCTGATAGGGATCAAGGTCAACCTCAACCCTAACCTAGGTCAGGGTCGACCTCAACCCTGAACTAAGGTTTCAGGCTGGTCCCCTTGAGAAATCTGTAAGATTCCTAGGTCAATTGGGGGCTCAGGAAGGTGAGAAAACATATCAGGATGTTAGATAGAGGCACAGAGGCCAAAGAGTAAGTGTGATGAATATTTTAGGAGAGCCAATACATAGGCTCTACCCAAAAATATGGAATCATAGAAAGGGAGATTAAGGAGGTCCAGCAGAACACTAACCCTAATTTCACCTAGAAATGCATAATCAAGTGCATGTGCATCCTAAATGAAAATCTAATATGAAAATGTACTAAATGAGGGTGCTAAACCTACCAAAATGGAAGTGCTTCCATTTTAATATGATACATTTAGCCCCCACTTTAGCTTGGGTATGACACTACATGAATATGCAAGCCAAAGTAAGAAAACATTGTAAAGTAAAAATGATATAACCAAGTCCTCAATGTGGAGATTCTGCAAGAAACCGTTAGTATCTGCAACCTGAAACACAAGGTTAATGAAAATCCAAAGAGAACCTAACCCTTACTAAGATGGTTTTGAGAAATGCATAGAGCCCCTTATGCCCCCCTATTTCAGCTTACTAATTTTGAAAGGTGAAACAGGGTGATAAAGTTAGATCTATACATTGGATATTCAATTTGTTGAAAAACTTCTTTCCTAAACCATTTAGAAGGATTAAAAATCTTCCTAAACTGATTTAAGAGGTTAGGTATCTGAATCATGATTCAAACACCACTGATGGCACTAAAAACGGAGCTACCAAACTCAAGTTATGATGAAAAGAGTGAATGCCTATCAAAATGCATGTAAAAGGAAATTCGAATTTGACCTAAGTAAATTCAAATGAAACCCTAAGAAAACCCTAAGGAAACCCTAATAAAACTCTAATTTGAAGCTATAAATAAGATTAATAGCACTTACCTTCTCATTTTTACCATTTGCAGAGCTTGGAATTGAGGAGCAAGATGCCAAAGAGAGAGGAACTTCAAACAAGTCGCGTGGAGGTCTGGAGAGAGTGTCTGGCCAGCGGATAGCCACTGCCTGAGGTAGGTGCCTTTTTTTTATGTTTTAATTGAGAAATTATTGTTTTTATAAGGAAGGTTGACCCTGACCCAAAAAGGGTGACCCTGACCTAGTTATGTCGACCCTGACCTTCGCAGGTAAACCATAACTGGGAAGGTCCAGTCCTTTCTAGAGATAATGTCGACCCTGACCCAAAAAGGTTGACCCTGACCCAGAAAGGTCAACCTTGACCCAAAAATGTCAACCCTGACCCAAAAAGATCAACCCTGACTAGGTCAAGTGAGAATTTTAGTTATTTGATGATAGATGATTGATATGATGTGTGTTTGTGCTAACAGGATCTTGTCCGTCTCTGAGAGCACCCCTTTGGAGGGGTTCTATCAGCTGTCAAAGAGAACCTTTCTAAGCTATAGTATCAGGATATACAGTTACTGAAGGTTGTACTAGGTAGCGATCCTACCACAAATGAGATTCTATCGGTCCATGATATCGGCCATGATAGAGAGATGGGATGAGGACACTTGTTCCTTCCATCTTCCATCAGGAGAGATCATGATCACATTGGAGGATGTGTATAGGATCCTACAAATTATGTTCCGAGGTGAGCCTGTTAGACTGAGAGTACAGTGGGGTCCTCCTGAGGTATTTGTAGATGGAGAGTATTGTTTGGGATGGGTACCATAGATGAGGACCCGGTCAAATTAGATCACCTTATCATCCATACTAGCAGGTCTAACACCTTTGGTACGGAGAGTGATGCTATGTATACTCTCTTTGGTTGTGATACCCAACACAAAGGGTATGGTTTTCTTAGCACCATTCACTGATCTCATGCATAGGATGGAGGGTGACAGAGTTGTTTTCTCATGGGGGCGCAGCATGTTAGCATATCTTTACCATGAGTTGAGTCAGCTAGTGAGATTTCAACGAGAGAGTCTTATGGTATGCACCTTGTTATAGGTTTGGATGTTTGAGCATTACACATGTACTCGACCACAGGGTGTTCTAGTGATAGTAGATGTGAGCACACCGAGAGCCTTTGCATATCTACTAGGAGATGTCTAGCAGTACGGAGATATCTTCTTTTGGAGGGTACGCTTTGACCATATGCCAGGTGTGGATGTGATATGGAGACCATACTATCGAATGACAGGATGGTCAGATACTCGACACCAGTTGAGACACTCCCAGTAGCGCAAGCTGCTAGAGGGTCCTAATAGTCATGAAGTGATGCCATATTATTATGATACAGTTATGAGGAAGTTTGGTTTGACACAGGGAGTCCCTCGGATAGTACCTCGGTACAAATATCCGACGAGATATTACCAAACACCCGGAGCCATACGCAGACCTACAGTAGTAGATATTGCAGATAGTGACACAGATGAGATGAAGGATATAGAGGTGGACCCTACTATATCCCACCCAGGGGTGAGCAGAGAGTATATCAAATACTGGAGTCTACAGGGGACCCATCCCATCTTCCCTAATGACTAACCTATAGGTGATCCAGGTCTTTCAGAGAGGATGCACCAGGGTGGTGACACACCAAAGGAGGAGGAGGAGGATCATGAGGAGGAGCCCATTCCTGAGGGAGATCCCATGGAGGAGGAGAGAGTTGAGGAGAGAGAAGAAGAGAGAGTGGATGAGGGAGCATACGAGAGACCAGAGGAGATGCCCCTAGGTGGTAGTATAGATGTAGATGATCAGGCGATCCATGTTGTACCATTGAGATCACAATGACCTCCATGTGCACATATAGAGACACCACCACCTAGACCTAGACACAGCAAGCAAGGAGAGGGTAGGCACTCCATGCCCCCACCATTTAGATCCTTTGATGATACCCAGGAGGGAGATCCAAGTATGATTTATGTATTTGATAAAATATTTTTAAGTAAAATTTTTGCTAGAGGAGGTACTAAAAGATAGATATGTTTGAATTTTTCAGCTAGCGTAACAGAGTGGAGGAGCTTTGTATCTGAGGTTCTGAAGGATACCTGTTTATCCTATCAACTACCAGCTAGCGAGAGAGAGTCCCTTATTGGATAGAGAGATCATGGCCGACATGCAGATATTTTTGCATGCATCCACTGAGAGCTGAGGTTATGCAAAGAAAGAGAAGAGAGATTTATGGATGACCTACAGAGAGCTCAGGAGCACAACTATGAGATGAGCATATCAAGGAGTTGCACATGGACTACCATACCAAGATCTCTAGCATCACACCACAGAGCAGAAAGATCTGGGAGCCACCGACCCTCAGAGCGTAGAAATAGAGATTGATAGCCATGGAATATGTGCCATATATGTACCAAACTCTTGGATGTTTATATATGAAAATTTTGCTTGTCCAGTTAGTTTTATGGTTGATTACTTTTTCTTTTCATCAATACACAAAAACTTAACATAAAGAAAGAAATGAAATTAATGTATGAATTTTTTCCAATCATATAACCTACAAAACAAACATAACCATTCTATAGGGAATACATAAATACATAAAGAAAATTTGATGTATTAGGGATAATAACATTTGAGATGCATAATATTAATAGGTTCCTTAAGGGGAACACCATTCATATCAGCAATCTTATAAGCACCTGAAGTAAAATCCTCAATAACCACAAAAGGTCCGAGCCAATCAGGGCTAAATTTCCCTTTTTCACCAGGTAAAGCATTCACATTCCTTTGATTTTCATAGAAGACTAAATCATCTACCAAAAATGACCGTTCAATCACCTTATGATTGTACTATTTTTGAAGTGACTTATGATAAGCCTTAATATGTTCCAAATCATTTATTTGTTGTTCATCCAGCATTTCTAATTGTTGTGGGTCCACAACACACACCCTATTTTTTTTTGGTCCTCTTTTCATGGGAACCCCCTCTTTTTGTCTTCTTGCTTTAGGTCGTGTTTTCCGCTTGTGTAAAATCCAGTCAGCCCTCGAAGAAATTTGCTTAAAACAAGTCAAAGAAGAGAAGAGAGCCCTTTTTTGGCCTTTCAGCCATTTCGACCTTTCATAGGACTTAGGTACTCTGAAATACCGATATGGCCGAAAGTCTAAAAACCTGGCCCTTTTGGTGTTTTTGACCTCAGAAAACCCTGAAAGGCTGAAGGCTCTCTCTCAGAAATTGTCGTCCTTTTAGAGTCTAAAATCCCTGAAATGACTGACATCAGCCAGCGGGTTATAAATAGGAGAGGCCTTCATAATTCAGTCACTTGTCATTTTTTTTCTTTTCGCCTGTAATTTTTTCTGCTCCTCCTCATCGACTGCTTGCATTCTCAAGCCATCTGGTTTTCCTCCCACTCCTAGTCCTTTTGAGGCAGGTTCTTCTCACCTGCCTTGGTTTTGTGCTTTCGGATCTCAGTTTAGGGTTTTTTTATGCTCTTAGTGCCTGTCTAGCCTAGGGCACCTTGTTTCTTGGTATCATCGGGCCTTTGTACCTTTGTATTTGGATAGTGACGTCCCTCCCTGTTGGGCCTAGGGTTTTTATAGTTTCCCTTTGTCCTAGGTTTTAGGTTTCTTTTTTTTGTTGTTTCGTTGGTCGCGGCCCTTGCTGCAGGTTTTTGGCCTCCGAAAGGACGAAAATGGGTCTCCAAAAAACATTCGGCCTAAGTGTCATTTCAGACTTGTCAGTCTTTCAAACCTCCAAAAGATTCGAAAGACCAAAAGCCTCCTTGCATCATAAGGTTCAGCCTTTCGGGGTTCCTCGACAGTTTCAAATGTTTGGCGTCTGCAAAAAGAACTTCGCACTTTCGGGTCCCGAAAGGTTCGATGGACCTTATTCTGAAAATAACTCTTTTTCGCAGGCCGAAAGTGCAAAAATTTGCACTTAGATGTTTAAGCATCTCTCTTGTTTTTGCATTCCTAGTTTAAATTATTTTTTTTTCTGTTCAATAAGCTACTGATTACTTATTTTTATTGCAGGAATGACTGAACCAAAGATAACCTCTCCGATGAAGTATCAATATAAAGAGAATACCCCGATCTCTAAGGTGGGCAAAAAGCATAGTGAGATAATGGATACCAACATCGGCAACATAGATTGGAATGAGTTCCTGACTCAGTGTTCTCAGCCAGCAAACATATCCGATGACTGCACCACACTGGTCCTAAGTGGGTTGGTGAATGCAGCCGCACACCCGGTAGCTATCTCATCTTCAGAGCTTATCGTCACCCTAGCTCACCACTATGAATTGGATAAAAGGGTGGTTGTAAACTTAGAGGGTCAAGTGGTACTGGACATAAGGCCAGATGTCATTGAAGACGTTTTCCACCTTCATAAGGGCATAGACAAGTTATATGACTTCCATATTGGGAAAGGGACAAAGTGGTTTGGAAATAGAGAGCAATCAATAAATGAAATGATGAAAAATGAGTACCTCAAGTAGCCTCTTCTGAAGAACAACTTGGACAAGATAGACCTCTGAAGAGGCTATATGAAAGATGACATTCAAGTAGCCATAACATTAATAAGCCGGGTATATGGGTTACCTCAATCCACTCAACTTGAGCACTGGATGATCCTATTGATAGAAAGCATCTGGGAACGAAAGGCAAGATTTGACTGGGGCACTATTATTAGTGACAATATGGACGAGCAATTGACAGCAGTAAAACATAATCCTAAGTTTTACATGAGCACCTACGTGGTTTACTTACTAGCAGCATGGGCAGATTATCCAGGCCTTACCAAGAAGGGGAGTCTAAATGATCTGAATGCGTGGCCCCACATTGTATACCCATAGCTGATAAAAAGGGCACACATGCCAGAGGATTCCCCTGACTACATGATAGTTAATGATGCATTCATATTCGCAGTCATTCGATCTATTGATGGTGACTTTGCTAAAAGAATGTAAGAAGAAGCTACTACTAAAGTAAGGGCCATTGGGGCCTATTTTATCCAATTTAGGACTTTCACAAACATTCGGATAGCTGGGTCAACCTTGCAACCAAAGAAGCTGCCCAGGTACCCATCTGATTGGATAATTATACTGGAGATGTCTAGACAGCTTGCCGATGCATACGAACATATAAAACATAAAAAGAAGCACTGTTGGGATTTTCCTATCTCTTTGGGACCATACACACTGCAAGACATGAAAGTTTGCAAATCCTTGGCTTTTGAATGGGATGATTGTCCCTTGTAGTTCTATAAAATGGTGCAAGCCCGTTTTGACCCCATAGGTACTTACAACCACATTATTGGAAAATTCTACATACACAAGCCACACTTGGAAGATCACTGGATAAACTGCATAGACAATCATGAGGTCAGGATCCAAGACTATTGCAGAATGAACCTCACTCTGGCAAAAGAGGTTTCAAAGGTTCCTATTTCCTCAAAGGTTTGGGAATGTGATTCAGACGAGGTCTTAGACGACATTTACACAAAATACAAGGTATATGACAAGCCAATCATGAATGCAGAGGTGGACAATGATGAAAATGATGACATGGACTTTCGGGCGAGGCATGTGATAAAGACCACCATAACTTTGATCAAGAAGCCACACAAAATGAGTCCAATCGCGGTAAAAACATTGATGGAGCCCTCAAGGAAAGTAGAAAAATAGCAAGGGGAGAAGTCCACAGTTCCTAAGTACAAGAAAGCTCCCCCTCAGAAGCCAAGAACCGTGTATGGTCATGAATGACCAGTTAAATATGGCTCTAGTCCTAGGCCCAAGAAAACTAGAATGACAGGCCAGATTGACCCACCAGCAGGGTCATCACAACCCCTACCAGGTGAAGGCCCATCTACCTCTGGCCAATCTCCCCCCACCACTGAGAAGGGAAAGAAAAAATATAAGAAGAAGAAGAGTTTTGAATCTCCATAGTTAGAAATGGTACAAGAAGAGTCTAAGGAAGCAGAAGAAGATGAGCCCCTAGTCTGAAGGATGAGATTGAAAAAAATGAGAGAAAAGGAAGTTACAAAGAAACATAAAGAAGATCCCAAAGAGCACAATAATTCTTTGGATACCTTAGGATCGGATGAGTTTATGATTTTTCATTTTGAAGGACTTGAAGGCTATTCAAATCACGACCAGGATATAGACACTGGAGCACTATTGCTTATTCAGGCCCGGGTAATCCTCACTCAACCACCGGTCCAATTCACCAATCCTTCAGTGAATGCCCCTGCTACACAAGTGAGCTCTAGTTCCACTCAAGAGCCTAAGGTTCAAGATAGCGGGATAGCCCGAGTCACTAATACAAATCATATAGCAAGGGAATTACCCATTTCCACTCCACCACCTCATATCTATACTCCACCATCTCCTCTACCACCTCCAATTCCTACTCCACCACCATTAATTCCAACCCCAACACCTACTCCTACACCAAATCTTCCCTACTCTACTACCATTCTCCCATCTCCCACTCTAGCCATACCAACACCTACTCCACCAACATCAATCCCTTCAACATGCACCACCATGGTTTCCAAAGAAGCAGTAAGTACTAAAGATACATCACCTTTCCAAACCACGCTGGAGGCCATGACCGGTCTTAGGTCAAAAGTATCAATTGACCCTTCCGTCGAAGAGGCCCCAGACAAAGAAGGGGAAAATGTGGTAACTGAATGAGGCGAGGTGGAGGGGGAGAAGGAAGAAGGGGAAATGGATGTGGATATAGAAGGGGAAATAATGAGGGAAGGAGGGAGTGAATAGGAAAGGGGGCAGGAGAAGGAATCAGAGCAAGAAATAACTTCAGAAGTACAAGGCTTAACTTTGATCCTCCATGTTGCGCCATATGAACCTGTAACTACATCTGGAAAACCTACTTGGTTTACCAAGGAGATACAACCCAAGAAGAGAACTTACACCAATGAATTAGACGGAGAGGATACAAATATGACATCTATAAAGCAAGCCTTCCACCAGGCAGAAATTGATGTACCGGCAAGAACCATGTCATATGTGACTCAAGACACTAGGGGTCATTGGAAAGCCCAGATAGTTGTCCCACCCCCGAGCACTTCTCAAACACCTGGAACAATGGAAGATTATACATTCAGAGAGCTGGATTTGGGTGAACCTACCAGAGAAGGGAGAAAGACACTAGTAGCTCTAGGGATTAAGCATGCTTTGGGGTTCATGAATAAAGATGAAGAGACCATCAAAACCTTAACAGACCAAAATGAATCTTTAAAAGGATTCATTCAAAATATGGTGGGTCCTATTGACCCAAATTGTTTAGAGGATTCATTACAAGCCATGCTAAATAAAAAGGTTACACCGGATTTGCCAGCAGGTTTGACTCGTTCATCCAGGCAAGTGCTGATTGGAGAAATAACTTTGAACAATTCAGAGAAAAGGCTATCCCATTGGTATTCAAGCTATACCAGAATATATTTGACGAGGCCAATTCCCTAGTTGACCTGGTGGAGAATGATGGGGGTATAGATTTAGAAATAATTAAGTGGAAAGCAGCCCTCAAGGACTTAGAGATAATCCAAGGGAAAAGTTTCCAAATCTTGGTGAAGGTCTATGAAGGTGAAGAACTAGACAAGTTTAAGGCATGGACTGAACAGATGACCAGAATAGTTAAGTTTTACAAGAAACACCAGGCCCTCATAGCTGACAAGTGAGAGGAAGTAATAAAATGGATTAAAGATATAAATGTGTTCTTCATAGGGGTAGGCCTTGATGTATATCAGGATAAGGACAGACAGGCTCTACGTTTGTCGAAAGAGGTGGTTCAGCAGTTCAAAGATGTTTTGGCAAGAGTTAGCACCAAAGAGGCGCTGCAGCAATTATTTTACCTAAAAGAGGAAATACAAAGGATGTCCCAACATGAAGAAGAGATCATATTCTCTTCTGAATTAACTATCTTCAGAAAGGAACAAGAACAAAGGGTTGCCAAGATAAAAATAAAGGAGATAATTTTTTAAGAAGTTCAGGAGATAGTACAGAGGCTCCAAATAGCTCACCCAGAGGTCTTTCCTGGATAAAGCTTCAAGGTCTAGTTGGCAGGTGTATAGGGCAAGATTTCCACACTTAGCTGAATTTCTACTAAGGCAGAATTTTTGGCCTTTCGGCCCCGAAACAAGAAATATTTTTTCGGCCTTTTGGCCTTCAAAACTTTCGGCCTGTGACAAGTCCAAAGTTTTGGGACTCGAATTTTGAATATTGGGAAACACTCAAGAAATTTTAAAGGCATTGAAGTTTCGAGGTAGAGGTCGGGGTCCAAAAATTGGGTGCTTCCAGCGAGGTCACTTTTATCAACACCAGTTGGACTCTAGATCAGATGAATGGATAACTTGAGTTCATTTTAGAGGGAATAAGGGTCTCCTATTAGTTCCCACCACCAGTAATAGCCTCTGATGAAGAATCCAAGAAGAACCACCAGAATCAAGAAGAAGACTCCAAGTTCACAGAAGGAACTTACCTTCTTTCCCTTTCTCTTCTTTGGCAGATTTTGCCCTCTTTGCATGAGAAAATGGATTGTAAATGGTTTTAATAATCCATGCAAGTTATATAGTATCAGTTAGCAGTATTTTCCCTTCAGCAAAGTTCTAGTTATAGGCTTTTGTTCTCTAGTTTAGACTCTTTGATGCCCTAACTCCGAAAATCAGAGTTGTAGATAAAAACTCTATATATTGTAATAAAAAAGCAATGTAAAAGGGCCGACTTCTTAATACAATAAAGATATACATTGGGTGCTTCATTCATGGTGTGTGAATTACTGCTATCTATGTGAATTTATTCAATGTATGCATGCATTATTCTTTATTTTCAGAGAGCTCTTTGTGTTGTTGTGTTTCGAATTCGTGCTAGCTTTAGTTGGAGTTTGTTTTTGTATATCTACCTTGCTATGATGAATGTGTGGAGGATGCTATCTTTGGGCTTAATGATAAATCCATCTCATGGGTGCACATGTCTTGGTGGCTTCGCGATTTGATAGATTTTGAATATCTCGTACGAGTAAAACATATCTCTTCTCCAAACGCTTGCATCTGTGGAGTAGTGAATTGTGACGTGGTCTGATTTATGCTTCATGGGTTGTTCCAAATCTCTCTAGCATTCAATTCTCAAGGAAGGGTTTACAAAGGTTTATGTCCTTAGGATTTCACTTCTCTTTATAATTCACTACATTTCTTGTTACCCTCATCTCCTTAAATTCTGCCTTGAAATTCTAAAAATCGCTATCTTAAAAAATACAAAGTTGCATGTTATTTACCATACCCATATTTGTTAAAATGGAAAAAACCAAAAAAAGAAACTAACATTATTTTTCAATTTGTTATCTTGAACATACCAGCAAAGGCCTCCTCGTGAACAATCACATTTATCTTCAACTGAGTAACCAAGCAGGTTGTGAACCAACCCCGGAGAACCTTGGGAATAACTCTGTTATTCTTCCAAGAGAGGAAATTGAATCTCGAGATCCTAGCAAGTTGGTTTGTGTCAAAATAATGATCAACAGAAGTGGCGCTAGAAGGAGGGCCTCAAGACCCAAAAAATTGGATAATATTGGATCTTTCTCTCTAGAGAGATTCGAGCGTGTGCTTAGATCATCTCCAAAAAGAGGCGAGTTTCTTGAACTCACTCACCACCGAAGAGCTTGCAGCGACAAGGGTAAAGCAAAAGATAAATCTTCTCATCACCTTGTTGTACCTCAAAATCCTCTTGTACAACAATCACACGTCGGTGCCCCAACTATTAACGTAGTCACTGACCAAGATTAGAATGTACAAAATCGACATCTGCAACCAACCTGTTCAATGGCCTTTTTCGCCAACGCCACAAGCTCACCTTTAAACTTTGTTGGGTAGCTCCATGAGTTACCCAAAAATCCAAAGAAATTTTGTATGTGATTCATATATAGTGAATCTAGGACAGTGGAAGAACACATCCACGCCTTCAAGGAAATTTGCAACCGTAAAGAGATTGCCCACCAAGACGTTGTCTGTCGTCTATTCCCATACACTTTGGGAGAGTTTGCATACAACTGGTACCTAAATCTTCCACGAGGGTCTATCTCAGTATGGAATGACTTTGAAAGAAAATTCCTCAACCAGTACAAATTGTATATCGATCCTACTGTGACACATCACCAGTTCATAACCACAAGGAAAGATCCTAAAGAGCCCATTGCTATGTTTAATCATCGTTTTCACAAAATGAACCAAAAGCTGGAAGCTCCTTACACTATACCAGATGAGGTCATCATACAAGTTTACTTGAAAGCTTTAGATCCATTCACCTCGATCTTTCTAAGAAGACTTCCCCCGGCGGATAGAGACACGATTGAAAAGGTGTACAATGAAGCTGTCACTTTCACTCAGCAAATGGACCCACAAGAAGGGAGCTATGCGGCTACGCCTATCATGAGTAAACTTGTTGTCCCACACCCATTTGCAGAAAATAATCAAGCCTTAGCCAGTCACCTACCTGTGCTAAATCCTATACCAGAACGGCCATGTACAACCATGCCTCCATCTATTACTTATCCAGGCTACGAAACTCATAAAATAGCATTCGTAGAACAGAGGGTTATACCCCAAACTGAGCTTGATGCCCTTATGGCTTCTGTGTTAGATGTCGTAAAGAAGACTTTATCACAACTCACTAGCGAAGTTACCAGGATGAAGCTAAACCCACCCCAAAATCAGGGTGGATACCAATGAGCATCTGCTGGTCCAAATACATACCCTCAGAATCCAAATAGGGGTTTTAATGCATACAGCAACAACAACATGCAAGGGAAACCATTTGGACAGTAGAAGCCAAATCGGCCATGGAACACTAGACCCAATAATGGCAACATCCCAGTGGACAATGCCAATACTTATGAGGCTTTGGAGGCCAATTTTGTTGAGGCTCCAATTAAGCAAGAGGAAAACAATGGATATATGAACAACTCCCAAGACCACTACACCCAGAATCCAGAGGGGCCCCCGGTGCAATTCAATGCTATGGTGTTCGATTCCTATGAGTCTAGAAAGGAAGGAGGATCAAAAGCCTATACAGGAGAAGATGAATTTGTGTTCCTTTTCCGAGAGAAAATGAACCTGAATATTCTGAGGTACATGCCTTCCAGAATGATCAAAGGAACTCATATAACCTTCGGAGTAGAAAGGAACCCCTCACCGACAACATACCTCCAGGAAAACAACCAACTCCACCAGATCCACAGGCCAGTAACAATCCCATACCTCCAAAGGGCCCAAATTCTCCTATACCTCCTACAACAAATACATATGTTGGCTACCAAGGTACGGCTTGGTCGAATGACAAATACAGTGCAGTGGATGAGCTCAAGAAAACTAAGGTGAACATATCCATGTTTGAATTATTGCAAGGTTTCTCATCTCAAAAGGAAGCCCTTTTAAGATCCTTAGATCATTCAAATCTTGGCCCTTCAAATAGTGCAAGGGCACCCACATCTAATATCAACACCTCCGAGGCATTCCCTATAGTATTCACAGATAAGGTGGAGGTCCAACCATTTTTACTCAGCCTGCGGATGTCTAGAAAAAACCTACATAATTGCCTAATCGATTCAGGAGCCTCATGCAATGTTATGCCCCTATCAATTTGCCAGAAGTTGGGGGTGGTGCCCCAAATAAAAAACCGGGTGGTCATACAGTTGGAAAAAACCAAGGTCAAAGTAATTGGTGTACTCAAAGACGTGCACATTCAACTAGTCGCAGATCCCAGGATACAAGAGCGCATTGATATACACATAGTGGACATACCTGAGACTTATGGGATGCTGCTGAGTTGAGAATGGACCAAGTGCTTGAGAGGGTGGCTCTTTATAGATTTCACCCAGCTCTGGCTACCATGGAGAGGTTTGAACAACCAGATCAAGATAGATGTTGAGCCTAAACTGAAAAGGATGATCACCGAATACAATACCCCAAATGAAGTGTTGTTCACCCAAACTGATTTGGGCACTTATCAGATGGATGATGTTTTTATGTTCCAGATTTGAGAGGGTGAAGAGTCAGACCACAGTCCCATCCAAGGTCTCCTTGAGAAAAAAATTGGTGATGACATTTTCAAAAGTTTCATCAACAGCACGACAGCTAGCCTACGGCATCTAGGTCAAGATGTAGATCCTAATATTTTGTTACTACCTGGATATTGCCGATTACATCAGGCTAGTCATTCAGAGTTTACATACCCCAGTTCTCAAGAAGCCCTATCATGAGTGTCGGCTCAAATTTCCCAATTGAATAAGCTGCCAGAAACACTAACAATAAAAGAAGATGTACTTGGGATAAAAGACAAGAACAATGCCACGCCCGATATGGACAGCCCAGTCCTTGCGAACAGTTCACCTCAAAATCAAGACAGTGAATCAGACTCTGAAGATAGAAGTGTTGCCCTGAATTTTCTTAGCGACTGGAGTACCTCGGATGATGGAGCGTGTCCCCCTTTCAGGAGAATGTTGGAAGACAAAGTCAATGAAGACAACAAACTCCCAAAACCTAGGCATACTCAATATACTTCTTTCGACAGCAATGGAGAGAGGGATCAAAAACCAAGGACCAAGGGTTTCTCTAAGAAAATCACAACCAAACCAAGCCCTACTAAACCACCCCAGATATGGAAACTGTGCTTCGATGGTTCCAAATGCAAACAAGGAGCAGGTGCGGGAATTGAATTGATAAATCCAAGAGGTAAGTCTTTCTATGCTGCTTATAGATTACAGTTTCTTTGTACTAACAATGTTGCAGAATATGAAGCGCTGGTACGTGGACTCCTCCTAGCTCACGAGAAGGGAATCAAAATCTTGACGGTGGAAGGAGAATCACAATTGGTTGTCAAGCAGATTCGTAGCCAGTATACTTGCAATGATAAGAGGCTCTCATCCTACCAAAATAGGGCATGGGATCTGATCAACAACTTTGACGCTTTCAACATCAAAACCATCCCAAGAAGAAAGAATGTCATTGCTGACACATTGGCTATCTCAGCCAGTTCACTACATCCAATGGAAAAATCTAAACTAAAGAAATTCTCAGTTGATCTTGTCTCAGCCCCGGCCATTATGGATAATATCACTAACTTTCAAGTCTTCCAAGATGATCAACATATCTTAGAGTTTATCATGTGCGCTGGCGTGTTTGAAAATCAGATCATAGATGAGGAGAAGGAAGGTGAGGAAACAGTTGAACCTGAAGAGCCTGATGATCACGGCGTCATAAACCTAAAGACCAATGCCATACCCAAGGGAATGGTAGAGCTAGAGAGGATTTTTGACAGCAGCAAGACTACTATAAGAAGATGCCCCAACATAACACCTGATGGTAAAGAATGTGACACCTACAACCTGGGCATGGAAGAGGAACCAAGAGAAGTCCACATCGGAAAGGTGGAAACCAAGGAAGAAAAGGAAAAAATGGTCCAGCTTCTCACTGAATATCGAGATGTCATAGCATGGAGTTATGAAGAATTAAAGACATATGACACCTCGGTCATAGTGCACAACATCCTTTTGAAGCTAGATACTAAGCCCTTTAGACAACGACAAAGACCTGTGAATCCCACTATGGAGCCCTTAATCCAAAAAGAAGTCCAAAAGTTGCTCGACGTCAGGATCATCTTCCCGATTCGACATTCTACGTGGGTTGCAAACCTAGTACTTGTGAGAAAGAAGACTGGAGAAATCAGGCTATGCGTAGACTTTCGAAACCTCAACAAGTCCTCTCAAAAGGATAATTATCCACTCCCATCTCTAGACAAAGTGCTATAGAAGGTTAACGGATCTCAAATGATGCCATTCCTAGATGGCTACTCTGGGTACAATCAGGTGATGGTACAAGAATAGGATAGGCTGAAAATGACATTCACCACTAAATGGGGAACTTTCGCCTACCGACAGATGCCTTTTGGGCTGATTTACGCTAGAGCCACCTTTCAGAGAGAAATGGACATAGCTTTCAAAGGATTAGTTGGGTGGTGCATTATCATTTACATGGATGATCTCACAGTCTACTCAAAACTAAGAACTGACCACATAAACGACCTTAGGGAATGCCTTCAGAGGTGCAGAGAATTTGGGGTCTCCCTCAATCCCAAGAAATGCGTGTTTGGGGTAACTGAAGGGAAGCTCTTGGGGCATATCATCTCTGAAAAGGGGATATCCATTGACCCCAAAAGGGTGGAGGCAATCCTAAAGTTGACACTGCCTCATAGCCGCAAGGAACTGAAATCTTTCTTCAGGAAGATCAACTTCGTCAGAAAATTCATCAATGGCTTTGCAGAAATAGTAAAACCATTGAACGACATGCTCAAGAAAGATGCCAAGATTGAATGGACTCTCCTAGCCAAGAATTCTTTTGAAGAGATTAAGAATTCCATTGCCATGGCACCAGTCCTAGCCAGTCCTGACTACACCATCCCTTTAAAATTTTACTCTTTTGCGTCAAAGCACTCATGCACGGGCATCCTCACGCAAAATAAGAATAGTGAGGATAAAAGGCCCATTGCCTTTATGATTTTCCCCTTCAAAGATGCTGAGCTTAGATACCCAAGCCTGGATAAGAAGGCATTTCCTCTCATCAAGGTGGTGAAGAAATTCAGACATTATATTTTAAGGAGTAAAGTCATCGGGATAGTTCCAGACGCAGCAGTTAAGTCCCTCCTAATGTAGAATGAGCTAGGAGAATGGAGAGGAAAATGGATGGCAATCCTCCAAGAGTTTGACCTAGAGATCCAACCGGTGAAGTTGGTAAGAGGCCAAGGCCTAACGAAGCTGATCTCTGAGTTTGAAGAAGGTCTGGTCTGCCAGACATACACCGATCAAGGTGTTATCACTGATCTGTGGTACCAAGACATAGTGTACTATTTGTTACAGAATCGCTTCCCTAAAGGAATGAATGGTTCCCAGAGAAGAGCTCTAAAGATCAAAAGAAGCTCTTACATGCTAAAAGGTGGACAACTATACAAACACAATTACGAGGGTTTGTACTTAAAATGCTTGGATAGAATGGAGGTGAAACAAATCCTGGTGGACTTTCATGACAAATATGGAACGGGACATGGAGCGATGGAGGCCACTGCTCACCAAATTCTGAGGGCAGGATATTTTTGGCCTACAATACTTAAAGATACTACCGAGCATGTGAGATCTTGCCACATTTTCCAAACTAGCACAACCCAAGAGAGAAACCCAGCGATGCCCCTACAACCAGTCTATGAGATACGCCCATTTTCCCAATGGGGTTTAGATTTTGTTGGAGTGATTAACCCCCCTTCATTTGCGGGACATAAGTTTATCTAGATAGCCACCGACTATTGCACACGCTGGACAGAAGTGCAAGCACTGAAGAATTGTACTATAGAGGTCGTGACCAAATTCATGGAGGAGAGCATCGTAACTAGGTTTGGGATGCCATTCTATCTGGTATGTGACAATGCTCCCTCTTTCTCCTCAGCCTCGCTCACACAATGGGCCTTCGAAAACCAGGTAATCCTCGAATTCTCTTTAAATTACTATCCGCAAGGCAATGGCGTAGCAGAGTCTACAAACAAAAATCTGACAACAATGATTAAACACCTCCTAGATGAAAACCCCAAGGATTGGCACATGCAGCTAAAATATGCTTTGTGGACTGATCGTGTAAGGATCAAGAACGCCCTGGGGACGTCTCCATATCAACTAGTCTATGGCTTGCAACCAGTCTTTCCTATGAACCTAAAGATCCCAATTCTGAGATTCATAGACCAATATGTAGGGGAGGAAGATTGGGTACAAATCAGACTCATGAATCTCCTGAACCTAGAGGAGAAACAAACTTTAGCCCTGGAACATGTGTCAAAGCATCAGGCTGTCGTCAAAAGGTGGTTCAACAAGAGAGCTACCGTCAAGGCCTTCAGGATCTCTGACCTTGTCCTCGTGTGGGATAAGGTGAAAAAAAAGCTAGGCAGTCACACCAAGTTCCAAAGACTGTGGACAGGCCCTTACCAAATATCAGAGATACTGGGGGAGAACACTTTTTGGATCAGCACATTGAATAGAGAGTTGACCCCATTGCCCGTCAATAGACAATTCCTCAAACATTACTTTGGATCCTGAGCGGGACCATCTTTTGTCCCTTGTACCATAGTAACTTTTGCATTTTTTTTTCTTCTTTCTTTGTCGTCCTCGCCGTCAGTCTTTCCTTCCATTCATGTTTGTTCTTTTCTTTTGTTAGGGGCTCGTTTTATTGCTTTGGGTCAGTTTGTTTTGGATCCAATCCAAGGTGATCCGCAAAAGGAGTAGAGGTATTTCTTAGTCAAATTTCTCCAAGGATACGTGCAACATAGAAGAACCTTCCCAAAAGACAAAGTAGTGATAATTATCATTGACAAAACAAGGAGTTCAGAGTTTGGTTACCCTCATCACAAGACGCATTGAGATACAACACCCAAGGGCGTTGGTTTCTAGGATGTTTTCCAGTTGTAGCCAGCCTGAGTGCATAGGTTCGGGTACCCACCGATCCCATAACCCAAGTATGAACTTAATGCGGAGGCAATAGCAAAAGAAAGAAGAGCCCAAAAGGGAAAGCAAAAAAGAAACACTCAAAAGAAAAGTGCCCCAAAGAGGTCACGAGTGTAAAAAATCAAGCAACACTGCCTAATCATTGCTCGGATATATATAAAAAAAATGGTTATGGATCTAAAGGCATGGAACACACTAAAATCCAAGGCTTGATACATCTCCAAGCAAGCAAAAGAGGTAAAATGATTATCCAAAAGACGGAGCTCTCAAGAAAGAAATTTATAGCCTAGCAGGCAGAACGGACTTGGGTGACTGTGACAACCTCTACCGGGGCTATGAATGCCCAACCGGCAGTAGAGGAAGGTTATACTTGAAACTCGGGGAAAACTTTGTCAGGGCTATGAACGCCTAACTGGCAGCAAAGCTCTTTCTGGGAAGCCCTGATCTATTTGGCAAAGGTTGGGAATGACTAGCAAACGTCTTGGTTATCACAACCAAGGGTCAAGAAATAAACACACATGAACACACAAGGAAACCAGCAGAAGAGCCTCAGATTGGAGGTCATTGAATAATTATCGACTCCACCTCCTCTTGGTTCTCTTCTACTACAAGCTACTTTTCGGAAGACTATTGTTGATAAAGACATGCCTTGGTCATTCCTCCTTTTGTCGAGGCTATTTGTTGTGGGTCCACAACACACACCCCATTTTTTTTTGTCCTCTGACCATGGGGACCCCCTTTTTTTGTCTTCTTGCTTTAGGTTATGTTCGCCCCTTGTGTAAAATCCAGTCATCCCTTGAAGAAATTTGCTAAAAACAAGTCAAAGAAGAGAAGAGAGCCCTTTTTCGGCCTTTAGGCCATTTCGGCCTTTCGAAGGACTTAGGTACTCTGAAATACAGATATGGCTGAAAGTCTGAAAACCCCAAAAGGTCGAAGGCTCTCTCTCTCAGAAATTGTCGGTCTTTCGGAGTCTAAAATCCCCGAAATGACTAACGTCAGCCAGAGGGTTATAAATAGGAGAGGCCTTCATAATTCAGTCACTTGTCATTTTTTTTCTTTCCGCCTGTGATTTCATCTGCTCCTCCTTGTTGACTGCTTGCGTTCTCGAGCCATCTGGTTGTCCTCCCGCTCCTAATCCTTTCGAGGTAGGTTCTTCTCACCCACCTTGGTTTTGTACTTTCGGGTCTCAGTCTAGGGTTTGTTTTTGCTCTTAGTGCCTGTCCAGCCTAGGGCACCTTGTTTCTTGGTGTCATCAGGCCTTTGTGCCTTTGTGTTTTGACAGGGATGTCCCTCCCTGTCAGGCCTAGGGTTTTTCTAGTTTCCCTTTGTCCTAGGTTTTAGGTTTCTTTTTTTCATTGTTTCGTCAGTCGCGGCCCTTGCCGCAGGTTTTCAGCCTCCGAAAGGCCGAAAATGGGTCTCCAAAAAAAATTTGGCCTAAGTGTCATTTTGGACTTGTCGGTCTTTCAAACCTCTGAAAGATCTGAAAGACCGAAAGGTCCGAAAAGACCGCAAGCCTCCTCGCATCATAAGGTTTGGCCTTTCGGGGTTCCTCGATAGTTTCAGACATTTGGCGTCCGCAAAAAGCACTTCGCACTTTCGGGTCACAAAAGGTCCGATAGACCTTATTCCGAAAAATAACTCTTTTTCGCAGGCCAAAAGTGCAAAAATTTACACTTAGATGTTTAAGCAGCTCTCTTATTTTTGCTTTCCTAGTTTAAATTGTTTTTTTTTTCTGTTCAATAAGCTACTAATTACTTGTTTTTATTGCAGGAATGACTAAACCAAAGATAACCTCTCTGATGAAGTATGATTATAAAGGGAATACCCCAATCTCTAAGGTGGGGAATAAGCATAGTGAGATAACGGATACCAACATCAGCAACGTAGACTGGAATGAGTTCTTGATTCAGTGTTCTCAGCCAGCAAACAGATCTGACGACTGCACTGCACTGGTCCTAAGTGGGTTAGTGAACACAGTTGCACACTCGGTAGCTGTCTCATCTTCAGAGCTGATCATCACCCTAGCTCACCACTATGACTCGGATAAAAGGGTGGTTGTAAACACAGAGGGTCAGGTGGTACTGGACATAAAGTCGGATGTCATTGAAGACATTTTCCACCTTAGCAAGGGCATAGAAAAGTTCTATGACTTCCATATTGGGAAAGGGACAAAGTGGTTTAGAAATAGAGAGCAGGAAATAAATGAGATGATGAACAATGAGTACCTCAAGCAGCCTCTTCCAAAGAACAAGTTGGACAAGATAGACCTCCGAAAAGGCTATATGAAAGATGAAATTCAAGTAGCTATAACATTGATAAGTCGGGTGTATGGGTTACCTCAATCCACTCAACTTGAGCACTGGATGATCCTATTGATAGAAAGAATCCAGCAACGAAAGGCAAGATTCGACTGGGACACTATTATTAGTGACAATCTGGATGAGAAATTGATAGTAGTAAAACATAATCTTAAGTTTTACATGAGCACCTACATGGTTTACGTACTAGCAACATGGGCAGATTATCCATGCCTTACCAAGAAGGGGATTCTAAATGATCTGAATGCGTGGCCCTACATTGTATACCCACAGCTGATAAAAAGGGCGCACATGCCAGAGGATTCCTCGTACTATAGGATAGTTAACGATGCATTCATATTCGCAGTCATCCGATCCATTGAAGGTGACTTTGCTAAAAGAATGTCAGAAGAAGCTACTGCTAAAGTAAGGGCCATTGGGGCCTATTTTATCCAATTCAAGACTTTCACATACATTCAGATAGCTGGGTCAACCTTGCAACCAAAAAAGTTGCCCAGGTACCCATCTGATTGGATAATTATACTGGAGATGGCTAGACAGCTCGCCAATGCATACGAACATATAAAACATAAAAATAAGCACTGTTGGGACTTTCCTATCTCTTTGGGACCATACACACTGCAAGACATGAAAGTTTTCAAATCATTGGCTTTTGAATGGGATGATTGTCCCTTGCAGTTCTATAAAACGGTGCGAGCCCGTTTTGACCCCATAAGTACTTATAGCCACATTATTGGCAAATTCTACATACACGAGCCACACATGGAAGATCATTCGATAAACTACATAGACGATCATGAGGTCAGGATCCGAGACTATTGCAGAATGAACCTCGCTCTGGCAAAAGAGGTTTTAAAGGTTCCTATTTCCTCAAAGGTTTGGGAATGTGATTCAGACGAGATCTTAGAGGACATTTACACAAAAGACAAGGTATATGATCGGCCAATCATGAACGCGGAGGTGGACAAGGATGAAAATGATGACATGGACTTCCGAGCAAGGCATGTGATAAAGACCACCATAACTTGGATCAAGAAGCCACACAAAATAAGTCCAATCCTGGTAAAAACATTCATGGAGCCCCCAAGGAAAGTAGAAAAACAGCGAGGGGAGAAGTCCACAGTTCTTAAGTATAAGAAAGCTCCCCCTCAGAAGCCAAGAACCGTGTATGGTCATGAATGACCAGTTGAATATGGCTGTAATCCTAGGCCCAAGAAAACTAGAATGACAGGCTAGAATTACCCACCAGCAGGATCGTCGAAACTCCTATCAGGTGAAGGCCCATCTACCTGTGGCAAATCTCCCCCTACCGCTGAGAAGGGAAAGAAAACATATAAGAGGAAGAAGATTTATGAATCTCTGTGGTTAGAAATGGTAGAAGAACAGTCTGAGGAAGCAGAAGAAGATGAGCCCCTAGTCTGAAGGACGAGATTGCAAAAAAGGAGAGAAAAGGAAGTTACCAAGAAACATAAAGAAGATCCCAAAGAGCACGATAATCCTTTGGATACCTTAGGATCGGATGAGTTTATGATTTCTGATTTTGAAGGACTTGAAGGCTACTCGGATCACGGCCAGGATATAGACACTGGAGCACCATTTCTTATTCAGCCCTAGGTAATCCTCACTCAACCACCAGTCCAATTCACCAATCCTTCAGTGAATGCCCCTGCTACACAAGTGAGCTCTAGTTCCACTCAAGAGCCTAAGGTTTAGGATAGCGGGATAGCCCGAGTCACTACTACAGATCATATAGCAAGGGAAGTACCCATTTCCACTCCACCACCTCATATCTATACTCCACCATCTCCTCTAACACCTCCAATTCCTACTCCACCACCATTAATTCCAACCCCAACACCTACTCCTATGCCAAATCCGCCCTACTCTACAACCATTCTCCCATCTCCCACTCCAGCCATACCAACACCTACTCCACCAACATCAATCCCTTCAACATGTGCCACCCAAGTTTCCAAATAAGCAGTAAGTACTAAAGATACATCACCTTTCCAGACCACGCTGGAGGCCATGACCGGTCTTAGGTCAAAAGTATCAATTGACCCTTCCACCGAAGAGGCCCCGGACAAAGAAGGGGAAAATGTGGTAACTGAACAATAGCGAGGCAGAGGGGGAGAAGGAAGAAGGGGAAATGGATGTGGACATAGAAGGGGAAAGAATGAAGGAAGGAGGGAGTGAACAGGAAAGGTGGCAGGAGAAGGAATCAGAGAAAGAAATAACTCCAGAAGTACAAGGCTTAACTTCGATCCTACATGTTGCACCATATGAACTTGTAACTACATCCGGCAAACCTACTTGGTTTACCAAGGAGGTACAACCCAGGAAGAGAACTTACACCAATGAATTAGACAGAGAGGATACAAATATGACATCTGTAAAGAAAGCCTTCCACCAGGCAGAAATTGATGTACCGGCAAGAACCATGTCATATGTGACTCAAGACACTAGGGGTCATTGGAAATCCCAGGTAGCTGTCCCACCCCCGAGCACTTCTCAAACACTTGGCACAATGGAAGATTATACATTCAGAGAGGTGGATTTGGGTGAACCTACCAGAGAAGGGAGCAAGAAACTAGTAGCTCTAGGGCTTAAGCATGCTTTGGGGTTCATGAATAAAGATGACGAGACCATCAAAACCTTAACAGGCCAAAATGAAGCTTTAAAAGGATTCATTCAAAATATGGTCAAGTCCAATTCCCTAATTGACCTGGTGGAGAATGATGTGGGTATAGATTCAGAAATAATTAAGTGGCGAGCAGCCCTCCAGGACTTAGAGATAATCCAAGGGCAACGTTTCCAATTCTTGGTGAAGGTCTATGAAGGCGAAGAACTGGACAAGTTTAAGGCTTGGACTGAATAGATGACCAGAATAGTTAAGTTTTACAAGAAACACCAGGCCCTCATAGCCGACAAGTGAGAGGAAGTAATAAAATGGATTGAAGATATAGAAGCATTCTTCACAGGGGTAGGCCTTGATGTATATCGGGATAAAGACAGACAGGCTCTACGTCCGTCGAAAGAGGTGGTTCAACAGTTCAAAGATGTTTTGGCAAGAGTTAGCACCAAAGAGGCCCTGTGACACTTATTTTACCTTAAAGAGGAAATACAAAGGATCTCCCAACATGAAGAAGAGATCACGTTCTTCTCTTCTAAATTAACTATCTTTAGAAAGGAACAAGAACGAAGGGTTGCCAAGATCAAAATAAAGGAGATAAATTTTGAAGAAGTTCAGGAGATAGTGCAGAGGCTCCGGACAACTCACCCAAAGGTCTTTCCTGGATAAAGCTTCAAGGTCCAGTTGACAGGTGTACAGGGAAAGATTTCCACACTTAGCTGAATTTCTACTAAGGCAGAATTTTTGGCCTTTCGGCCTCTGACATTTCAGCCTTTCGGCCCCGAAACAAGAAACATTTTTTTGGCCTTTTGGCCTTCAAAACTTTCGGCCTTTTCGGCCTCTTCAAGTTTATTTCGTCCTTTTGGCCTGCAACAAGTTTGAATTTTTGGGACTCGAACTTTGAATATTGGGAAACACTCAAGAAATTTTAAAGGCATTAAAGTTTCGGGGTAGAGGTCGGGGTCCAAAAATTGGGTGCTTCCAGTGAGGTCACTTTTATCAACACCAATTGGACTCCAGATCAGATTAATGGATAACTTGAGTTTGTTTTAGAGGGACTAAGGGTCTCCTATCAGTTCCCATCACCAGTAACAGCCTCAGATGAAGAATCCAAGAAGAACCACTAGAATCAAGAAGAAGACTCCAAGTTCACAGAAGGAACTTACCTTCTTTCCCTTTCTCTTCTTTGGTGGATTTTTCCCTCTTTGCATGAAAAAATGGATTGTAAATGGTTTTAAGAATCCATGCGAGTTATATAGTATCAGTTAGCAGTAGTTTCCCTTCAGCAAAGTTCTAGTTTTAGGCTTTTGTTCTCTAGTTTAGACTCTTTGATGCCCTAACTCCGAAAATCAGAGTTGTAGATCAAAACTCTATATATTGTAATCAAAAAGCAATGTAAAAGGACCGACTTCTTAATACAATAAAGATCTACATTGGGTGCTTCATTCATGGTGTGTGAATTACTATCTATGCGAATTTATTGAATGTATGCATGCATTATTCTTTATTTTCAGAGAGCTCTTTGTGTTGTTGTGTTTCGAATTCGTGCTAGCTTTAGTTGGAGTTTGTTGTTGTATATCTACCTTGTTGTGATGAATGTGTGGAGGATGCTATCTTTGGGCTTAACGATAAATCTGTCTTGTGGGTTCGCATGTCTTGGTGGCTTCGCAATTTGATATATTTTGAATATCTCATACGAGTAAAACATATCTTTTCTCCAAATGCTTGCATCTGTGGAGTAGTGAATTGTGACATGGTCTGATTTATGCTTCATGGGTTGTTCCAAATCTCTCTAGCATTCAATTCGCAAGGAAGGTTTTACAGTGGTTTATGTCCTTAGGATTTCACTTCTCTTTACAATTCGCTACATTTCTTGTTACCCTCATCTCTTTAAATTCTATCTTTAAATTCTGAAAATCACTATCTTAAAAAATACAAAGTTGCATGTTATTTACCATACCCATATTTGTTAAAACGAAAAAAACCAAAAAAAGAAACTAACAGTATTTTTCAGTTTGTTGTCTTGAACGTACTAGCAAAGGCCTCCTTGTGAACAATCACATTTATCTTCAACTGAGTAACCAAGTAGGTTTTGACCCGACCCCAAAGAACCTTGGGAATAACTCTGTTATTCTTTCAAGAGAGGAAATCAAATCTCGAGATCCTAGCAAGTTGGCTTGTGTCAAAACAATGCTCAACACTAATTCTTGTAATCGTTGTTCCCGGAATGTATCTTTATCAATTATCCCATGGAATGAAACACGTAAAGAAGGTATTTCCAATTCTAATGGCATAATAACATCAGTACCATAAACAAGATTATAAGGAGAAGTACCCGTGGCAGTGCAGACACTAGTCCTATAAGCCCATAGAGCATAAGTAAGTTGAGCATGCCAATCTTTCACATGTTTATTAATTGTTTTCCTTAGGATTTGTTTAATAACTTTGTTCGATGCTTCCACTTGACCATTAGATTGAGGATAGTAGGGAGTAGAAAATCTATGTTGAATACAATATTTCTCCAAGAATTTTGTGACTTCTTTATTTTTGAAGGAAGTACCATTATTCAAAACTATCGTTGAAGGAATACCAAATCGTGCTATAATATGATTAAGAATAAAATCACAAATAACATCCGCAGTAGTAGAGCGGAGAGGAATAGACTCTACCCACTTTGTAAAGTAATCTGTAGCTATGAGAATGTATGTATGTGCTTGAGAAGAAGTTGGTGAAATTTTTCCAATAAGATTAAATCCCCAAATGCTAAAGGGCCATGGAGAAACTTGATTACGAAGCTCACGAGTAGGAGCATGAATTAAATTACCATGTTGCTGACACTGAGGACACTTCTTAACAAATGTAAAGGAATCTTGTTCCATTGTTTGCCAATAATATCCCATTCTAAGAAGTTTATTAACTAAATATTTCCCACCAAAATATCCTCCACAAGAGTCGGAATGAGCTTCTGCAAAAGCTATCGGGACTTTGGTTCTACCAAGACATCTTAATAGAAAACCATTATAAGAATGTTTGTAAAGAGTATCTCCTTGTTGTTGATTCAGAAAATGTATTGTCTTTCAAAAAGTGAAAGATATGTGAATACCATTCATCCAAATGCAAGTTACAGCAATCAGCATTACCCTTATTAGAAATTGTAGGTTGTTTAAGAGTGTGTATAGTAAATTGAAAGTCTTCATCATTATTCTCAAGACACACCAAGGAAGTTGCGCTTGCCATGGCGTCTGCGTGTCGATTATCCTTCCTAGGTAAAGTCTGAACCGTATAAGAAGAGAATGGTGAAAGGATATCAAGAGCCAATTCTTTATATTGTGACATTTTATCATTCTTAGTTTGATAACCCCCTTTGATTTTTTTAATGATCAATTGTGAATCCCCATATATTTCCAAGTTTTTAATGTGAAGGGATGAAGCTGCTCATAAGCCAGCTATAAGAGCTTCATATTCTGCAATATTATTAGTACAAGGAAAGGTCAATTTATATGACATAGGGATTGGTTTCTTTGTAGGAGGGACCAAGATGATGCCTACACCAAAACCTATCTTACATCTAGAACCATCAAAATATAATTCCCAAACATCTTCTTGTTTAATAGCTAAAATATTCTCATCGGGGAATTCTATTGAGGCGAAGTTCGTATGAGAATGAGGACAAGGAGCTTCAGCTAGATAATCAGTTAAAGCTTGTCCTTTAATTGACTTTTGAAGAATGAAATTAAGATCAAATTCAGTAAGTAACATCACCCATTTAGCCAAACAACCAGAGAGATCAGTTTTTGAGAAAAAGGTGTTTGAGAGGATCAAATTTTACAATCACATTAACCTCAACATTCAATAGATAATGCCTAAGTTTTTGACAAGCATAAACTAAAGCCAAGCATTGTCTTTCTAAATCAGTATATCTTGTTTTATATTCAAGTAAATTCTGACTGATGTAGTATACCGGTCTTTTCTTACCTTCACTATCATGTTGAGCCAATAATGCACTCACAGCGTGGGAAGTGGCAGAAGTATACAGATAGAAGGGTTTATTGAATTAAGCAGGTTGGAAAATAGGAGGATTATCAAGATACTCCTTAAATTGCTCAAATGATTGTTTACATTCCTGGTTCCAAAAAAAATTGGTATCTTTTCTAAGAAAGGAAGTGAAAGGAACAGTTCTATCAGCTAAGTTAGAAACAACGCGACGAATAGATTGAATTTTTCCTTGTAAACTACGTAATTGAGAAATATTCTTAGGAGGAGGCATGTTAACGATAGCATCAATATTTTCAGTATCCACTTCTATGCGTCTCTTAGAGATTATAAATCCTAATAATTTACTAGAATCAACTCCAAAAGCACATTTCTTAGGATTTAATCACATATTATAACTCCTAATCCTTTCAAATATTTGTCTTAAAATGAACACATGGTCCTTTCTTTGTATAGATTTTACCAAGATGTCATCTACATAATCTTCTGGAATCTTATGGATGTAATCATGGAAAATCAGGTTCATAGCACGTTGATAGGTTGCTCCCGCATTTCTTAATCCAAAAGGCATCATGACCCAATAGAATGTTCCCCAATGTGTGATAAATGCGGTCTTAAGTTGATCTTCTATAGGAATAAATATTTGATTGTAGCCTGAAAACCCATCCATAAAAGACAATAAAGCATGACCCGTTGTCGAATCCACAATCATATCAATATTGGGTAGGGGAAAATCATCTTTTAAGGATGCTTTATTCAAATCTCAAAAATCAGTGGACATCCTTATCTTATTCTCTCCTTTAGAAACAGCCACAATATTGGAAATCCATTCAGAATAATCGATAGAACGGATGAACCCGGCACCTAATAACTTTTCAATTTCAGTTTTAACTTACAAAGCAATGCCCGGATTCATCTTTCAATTTTTTTGTTTCACAGGTTTGACATTAGGTTTAAGAACAATATTGTGAGTCACAATCTTAGGATCTACACCCGGCATATCTGAATATGTCCAAGAAAATATATCTTTATATTCAAGCAAAGGGAAACCAATTGATCATGTTCATCTTGGTTCAAACATTTTCCCACTTTGATTTTTTTTTCAGAGTCATTCTCATCCATTTGAACTTTCATAGTCTCAGTTATTAATAAATTACTTTGTATGGGAGAGTTCATTGGCAAAGGAGAAATATCATGTTCATCACGTTCTCCAAAATAGGCTTCATTATTTAGACAGTAAGGCTTTCTTCTTTTATGATGAAACGTAGGTAAATCTTGATAAGCTCCTAAAAAATCAGCTAGGGCTTCATCCTTAGGAAAAATATCCAAACTAGGTTTTTGATCCATGTCTAGGAGAAGCAAATTAACCAATTTTAAGTGTCCACCAAAGATATGATTAACATTAAGAGGAAAAGCTGATGGTTGCTTATAAGGATTGAATCCTAGCCCATAAGTGTAATCGTAAACTTCATTGTCCAAGGGCACTTGTATACCTTGCTCATATTTTTCACATCCTTTCCCATTGAATCTTGATTTCCTAAGTAAATGATAACCAGATCCATATCTATCAGCCATATCAGATTGAGTTAAAGGAGCGGCATATGTCACAATGTCATAACAATCTGGTTTTATTGTCTCAATTGTTTCTTCAAGGGAAGCAGCAACAAAGTTACTTTTAATTCCCCAGAAAGTGGAGAAGGAATAAAGACTTGTTTTTCAAACCCATTTTGTTCCTTTATCAACTCTAAATCAAAAACTCTGTATTCTCCCATAAAAGAAGGATTAAAATCTAATGTTCCCCAACCATGTTCAGTTAAAGAAGAGGATGGAGCTTCAACTTGTTTAAGTTCAGGAGGTTTCTCAGGTTCCTTACTTGGTTGTATGGGTTCAGAGATCTTAGCACATTCTGAATTCAAGCAAGGATTTGGCGCATCATCCGCATGTAATTTGTACATCATATTATTATAAATGAACCTAACCTTACGATGCAGTGTAGAAGGAATCGCATGCATAGTATGTAACCAAGGTATTCCTAACAAAAGGTTATAATTGAGAGGTCCAGACATGACATGAATAGGTGTGTGAAGAAGGACCGGACCAACCTTGATAGGTAGCGTAATAATACCCAAATTTTTCTTTGCAATATTATCAAATCCACGAATAGGGATATTATCCGGTTGAATAGTCATAAGATCGGCTTTAATACCCTTGAGCATATCCATGCTACAAACATTAAGCCCAGATCCATTGTCAATTAATGTTCTGTGAATGATACTCTGATTAATAGAAATATTAACCATAAGAGCATCATATTGATTATGCACCTCAATAGAAGGTAAATCATCATCACTGAACACAATAGGAGGTATAGAGGGCATAGTACGCATGCACTCCAAGAATGAATTAATGTTCTCTTGATTAGGAGGCAAAGCCGGAAGAGTAGATAAAGCTTTTTTTAATGCCTCATGATTTTTAGGAGAAGTTTGAAGCAATTCCCATAAAGAGATCTTGGCTAGAGTAGCGCGTAATTGCTCAACTAAGTCATACTCCTTAAAGGAAGAAGGTAACCTACGTGCTTGAGGAAGCACGGGTTGAGAAGGAGGTAAAGAGGCTGGAACAGTACGTTGAGGATTATTTCGTGTACGATAAGCATGTGAAACGGAATCCATGTTATCAAAGAAATCCAAAGGATCTTTAGGTTTACCCTTAATAGTTATCCGAGGACATCCTTTTACCGTCATCAAAGGTTTAGGGAATAACATTCTAGATGTCTCAATGTTGCAAATAGAGGAGTATGAAGGTAACCATGCACACATCCTATGGTAAAGGTCAATTGGAGAAGTTGTGGAGGAGGATGAAATAGG
>MU226130.1:629104-647783 GCA_018584345.1 Thuja plicata
TTTTTGGCGGGGGGGGGAAGGAGGAAGGCACTAATGTAGTTCGTAAATAATAAAATTAGTTGTTTTGTACTTAAAAAGTTAGTTCCTGACAACTGTTATCATTTGGTAGTTACCAACAGTTGGAATTCTCAACCACCGTCAATTATTCTATCTATTTCTCATTGTACAAATAGTTGGGGACCGCATGTATGAACTCTTGTATTTATTGTGAGTCTTATAAATGAATGAATGGAATGCCATATCTTTCTGTAAACTTTGTTGTGATTATTACTATCCTCTTGTTAGTCTGTTTAATTCTCTGATACTAATTCAAGTAGAGTTAGAGAGTATACATCATTGTTTCTCTCTGTTTCATAAGTTGTTTTCGCTCAATGTATCCAGATCACATTTGGTGTATTGTCCCCCAAATTACCCCTGGGTACTAGATCTAATGCGATTACTAGTAGTAGAGCAGAACCAAAATATTTAGCAACAAAATTTGTGTGCATTCCAACCATCATTGTATCTAGAGAAAATATTCACAGATAATAGTGAATCATAAAACATGCAATAAAAAATATAAGGTAGTTTTAATATCAAAGAATACACACCTCCATAATAGAAAATCCATGGCGGCGAAGCCCCTCCAAATTCAAGCCACGAAGTTCCGCACGATCTCCAGCCACCATCATGTACATAGGCACATCTCGAACAACCTGCATTACAAGGGATAAATGAGTTGTCTCTTATAACAGAAATGTTAGAAAAATTGTAGGGAAACAAGCTGTCAATAATAGAAGTTAAATTGAAGGCATTAAATTTAATCAAGATTAAATATATTGTTAATATTCCCTAGTCCAAGGACAGCTTCTGAAACAAAATCTAGGAGAAATATATACCTGTCTAGTCCTTCTGGGCTTGATAATAAAGACATTAAACACATAGAAGTATACTACAGTTTTCAGCAATGCCATAATGCACTTTGTTTCAATTTAATATTCATATTAATGACAACATTAAAAAGGAACTGCAAGAAAAGTATTTTTCAAGAAGTTAGGCGACTTTTCGTTACCAAGGTGCCTGCTGCAAGAAATGCATGGGATCCAATGTGACAGAACTGGTGCACACCAACAATTCCCCCAGTGTGAACATAATTCTGTAAGACAACCAAGGTAAGCAGGCGACTTTGTTTTATCTTTGTGTATCAAACACGAAAAATAGCATACAATGACTTACATGATTAGATAAGCTGCACATAGCTTACCTCCACCACAACATGGCCACCCAAAATTGTACCATTTGCAAAAATATTGTGGTTGCCCACCTTGCAATCATGAGCAATATGGCAGGAACCCATAACAAGATTATTGTCACCAATGACCTATGAAGACAAAGCTTTGCAGAATTAGGATTTACAATATGCCACACGAAAAAGATTTGCACCTTATACCAGTCAATCTTTACAACCATCTCCAAAATTTTGATCCAAAAGATATATCAGCTGTTTTTATACCGTCTGATCAGCTGACTTGGAAGACCGATGAATGCTTGCATATTCTCTAATGTCGTTATTGTTTCCAATATAAAGGAAACAATCATCACCGTCCTGAACAAAATGAAAATTAGATCCTTACTAATTGCTATCAAAGTCATTCAACTCTATCTACAAAAGTGGCATAAATATTCACTGTGTTGTCTCTTGTGGCAATAAATACTATGCCACAAGAGACCATCCATAGTTGTAAACTCAAACTTGGCAAAATCTTGTGGGAAAACTCGGCGGTAGCAAAACAAGTTTTAATAACATTAAAAAAGGTGTAAGAAAAATCTTCAAAAAGATGCATACTACTGAATTTTGGGAACATATTACTAATTTCCGTCATATATAGATCCAAGTTGGAATTGAAAACACATCATAGACCAGAAAACAAACCCAGTAGATATCAACTTCAAGTATCAATACAAACTGAAATTACAAATTATAGTTTCAGTGTTCACAATGCATAAATTCCTTCTACAACTAAAGCTCAAAACAAGCTGCCACTATGCAGATATCCTCAAGATAGATGGTCCTTTCACAACTTCCTGTTGAGGAACAATGTAATGGCCCCAATCAAGAAACACTAGGAAATGGATGAAATCTCAAACAATGTGCAAGCTGAATGATAAGCAATTACCAACGCCCAATTGTAGATGCCGAAATATGAATTAAAATTTATACTGATCAGAAAAATATGATCATTGCAAGCCCTTGTCAAATAAATGTGTGATTCTAAAACAATGAAAACAACATCCCACAATGCTAATTTATATTTTTAGAGACCCTCAAATGCAAATTAAACAAGTACACAGCAGATCTGAACCATTATTAGCTGATACAAATGTTTAACCCTTGTATGCAACCTTGCAATTAATAATAAATGATATTGCATCAGCAGAAACCTTCAATGATTGACAAGGTAGAGCAGAAATAAAAGGGTATAATAGCAACAAGGGCTATTTACAATGAACAACAATGTCTAAGTATTGAAAATAAGGAGATTCAAATACCAATACAAAATGATGTAGTTCCACTTACAAATAAGGAGATTCAAGTCCATCCGGATGTATGTCGACCAAATCAATGAGTTTCAGCTAGGGTGCTATGTATGGCAATCTGAATAATGTGAAATCAGACTATAATAAATGCAGATCTCAACAAGTAACTACTGTATGGTTGGAGCTAGTATTGAACGATGGCTCCCAAATGGTGCAGTGTGGCTAGAGGAATAATGTTAAATGCTTGGAAACTCCACCAATTCTGAAAATTCTGAAATTCTCCAAAATATAGTAAATCCTAGGCCTGGTTTGGCTTACAACAACAAACATACACTCTAAACTCTAGACGTAGCACCAAGGATGGCTGACACCATTCACGATATGCTAGCACGCCCACTTAGAGGGCTATAAATGATGCCAAGAATGGCTGAAAACCTCAAAGAGTAGCTGGTCCTAAGGATTGAATATTCACAAACGGTAAATATAAATCATTATATCCCTCAAAAGATGAAATCTTTAATAAATTGTTTTAGCAGAACTATGGTGGCAACATGTACACTTAAAAACTTGGCCAAAAATGTTGATTTGATGATGTGGTACAATACGCTGACAAATATGAATCAAAAAACCATTATTAGTTACCCAAGTGTGATCTTGGACTAGAATTAATTCAGAGAATGTGAATTTTCATCCCCAATTCCCATTATGAAAAACCAAGTGGGTTATTGTCCTTTGGATATCCAACGCCAAGGCTTTCAGTTCTTGAATGCTTTAATCACCAAAATGAAAGACAAAATCAAATATAATAGTATACGATGATTTGATGTGATCCTTCACTTATCTTCTATAGGAACCTTCTTTGGGCCCTCTATTTTATTTTATTTTTATGTATTTTGCTTTTCCCTCCAAGTTTTAAAATTCTTTTAAATTACATCCAAAGGCCCCTTCTTGAATTACATTTAGAATAAAGTGTTAAAAGCACTCTTTCATAAAATATTACATAGGACTTAACATAATATTTAAGTTGTCCTTTTGAAAATAACGTGATTGGGCACACTTACTATATCATCTTTTTCTTCCCCTTGCTTTATTCTTTAGCCTAAAGAAGATGGAGATAGAATAGCAGTCTCCGCTATGGATCCAATCTTGAAATTGGGACATGACATAATTGTTGTGAATCAGGATTGCACCCGTGATGCAAAGTGTGAACCCTCGCAATCCTGTTGAAACATGGAAACGTTCCAGCTGTCCTGAATGGGAACGAGTCTCCAGATCATAGGCCGGCTACCTCCTTGTGACCACCTAAACTATTTCTTGAGGAAAAGGGGTAGAAGAATATGCTTTGAAACAAAAATAAACTACTAAGGTGATTCACTAAAATCAATGCTGCAACAAAACCTAAGAGGCTAATACAGAGGATTTGAAACACAATATTCAGCTAGACGAACTCTGCAAAAATAACTCTATGACAGGTTTTTGTTATCAGCAACAAAGAGGAAAACTAGAATGTTTTCACAACTTAATAACTTGAAAACAAGGTAAACATAATCACAAATCTGCGCTATGAGACATCACTTTTTGCATTAGGATTTGAAGGAAAATTGATCCACAAAGGTCATAAACACAATGATGGAATCAATACTCACAATCAAACATAACACAAAAAAAAATAGCTGAGAAGGCATCAAAACTCTGTATAACTCAATGGATCTGCTACAAAAATGCTTCCTTACAATAATGCCTCTTGCTGCAATGTGCAAAAAGAGGTCAAAAAGAAGGAACCCCTGAATAATGATGTCAAAGTACAAGATATAGCCCCCAAGAAACAGAAGGGTCGAATGTATGAAAAAACTCCTCAAAAAGAGGCCTCAAACTGCTAGAAACTGAAGTACAACTGCTGTCAGAACTTCCCCAAGCCAAGTGTCACTAAAAACCACTCCAAAACTGCCCAAGAACTGCTCCTCATCTCCCAAAATCATGCAAAACTGTAAGGAGGTCAGATAAAAAGAGAAAACCCACAAAAAGAGGGTCAAAACTACAAGGGTTGTGCCCAAACTGCTCCAAAACAACTCCCCAACTGACGCCAACTGAAGAACAACTCCCAAGTAACTCCAACAAGGCCTCAAAATGTTGTAAACAGGTCCTCAACTGCCCCAAGAACTGATAGTAAACAGAAAAACTCCCAAGAAACAAGTATGAGATGACAAGTGACCAACTGATAGTAACTCTCACAAAGTGCCACTCTACCTAAGGCTTGACTCTAGACAAAACTTCCTATTGCACCTTAGAATAATTAATAACATTGCCTTATAACTGTGACAAATATTATTATTATCAACAATAAATGATGTGCAACAAAACTCCTCTCTAGACTATTTATTTATTATTTAATTATTATTTGATTATATTTTAATATATTTAATCTCTTAAAATGAATAAGATAAATATTCATTTTAAAACACTAAATATATTATGATATATTCATTAATACTTAATTAATAAATAAAAAAGCAATCTCCAAAAGAAAATATATCTATTTATTAATAATAATTTTAATATAAATATATTTAACTCTAAAGCAGATAATAACTTATCCACTCTATAGTTAGATATCTTTAATATTAGAATTATTAATAATAAATAAATGTATTTTCTTTAAAGGAATACATTTAATCACCAACACATTCCGTAAAGGATATATTTATGTTTTCCTTAATTATATTTATTATATCCAATATATCGTAAATAACGAGATTTACTCAATATTAAATATATTAAATAGAACTTAAAATAATCTTATTTAATATATTTAATATTGAGTAAATTATAAAATTTACAAGATATTAGATATAATAGATAAAATTAACTCCAAGATTTCAACAATATATATTATAATGCACTTCCTTTTTAAATAAAGCGAAACATAACATACATTGCTAAAATTAAAAAGGAAAATATAATATAAACCCTATACTTAAAATGAAGCAAAGAAATATATCACCGATAGTTTACTATGAGGTTGAACTTAATTGAAAATGAGTTTGGAATCCGGCATAAAACTTAGGGATGGAGCCCTAAACTCATCACATCTTTCATCTTCTATCCTTGCGAAATATAGCTCTGCTGTTGAGGCACCGCCATGAGGGTTTGAAGATCTGGGAGAAACTCGTTGTCTTCTGCTGCTTGTTGGCTGCCATGAGGTTGGGGTTTGAGATAAGGTTGTCTTGCTGCTGTTGTTATCCTAATGTCGTTTCCATCAGAAAAAGAACTTGCTGCTGTCGTTTTCTTTTCATAACTGGGCTGCCACCATGAGGGTTTTAAGATAAAACTCTTCTTCTTGTTGTTGCTAGCGCCATGGAGGTCCTATTGTTGTCGTTTTCTTCTAATACTCATACCTTCTTTTATGCAGCTGAAAGTCGTTCCTTTTCTCTGCTCTATCCAATGTTGGTACTCTTTCTCTTGGCGTGGGGATGTTTGTTATCTGCTCTTCTTGGAGTGAGGATGCTGTTGTTTGCTACCTTTTCTCTCTGCTGGCCGCCATTCTTTGACATGAGGGTTTTAAGATAAAACTTGGTGTTGTTGTGTATCTGCCATGAAGTTGGGCTAGGAGACGCCTTCTATTGAACATCATTTTTATTTGCCTGTGTTCCTTCCACTCACCATGGCTGCGAAACTCTTCAAAATTGCCTCACTTGCTGGTAAGTCTGTCACTGCATTTTGTTACATTTTCTGAAGCTTTCTCTTAATGCATATATGGAACAGAAAATGTCAACTCTTCTCATTTGTAACGAAAACTAGATTGAAAGGCTGAATATCTTTGCTGTTGTACTTACCATACTTATGTTATTCCTCCATAGTTGTAGCTTTCATAATGCTTTATTTATGCTGTAACATTCCATAATGATGAGTTATAAAGTTGATCTGGTTATTCATCATTGCTGCTCTTTCTTTCTTTTCAAATGATACTCTTTCATGTTGGATGTCGGAAGGTTTTATGTTTCTGAAAACACATCCCTTCAACAACATAGATCTTCAAGCCTGCCCCATGATTCAGCCAGAAGGTACCATGCTTGAAACTCACGCATGCCCCCTCAATAGCCTCCTCTAGTCCTCCGGTCTTCGCCTCTACATGACTTCAGTTGGAAGGTTTCATGTGCGTAGTGACTGCATGTGCCTTCGACAACCTACTTACTCTTCATACCTGTCCCTGAACATGAAGCAAACAACATTAATGAAAACACCTTCTCTTTTCCTTGCTGATTTTGAATATGCCTCTCTGTATTGCTGTCTTGCATTTTTGTTAATGAATAGAGATCAGCACAATAGAGTAAGAGTTAGTTTTCTCCATTGCTTAGTTCATCCGAACTAACTCCTCCTTCCTTTCTTCTTTTTTGCAGGTGAATCATGGATGCAAGTCCAGAAATGCGATCACCTCCAGTACGCAACAGCGTTCAGAACCACAGCAACAAAATCAGGCAATGGGGGGGCCTAACCCTTATCCCTCTTGCATTGATTTTTCTTTTCATTTATGAAAATGAAAAAACAGCTCTTGTATTTTCCTTGCATTCTCTGATTTTGACATGCATGCTTGCATTATCCTAAAACCACGGGCTGTGTGGTTGCTGCTTTAAAAAAAAAAAGTATTTTATTTGCATGTCTTTTAATGAAAAGATCCTTTGTTGACAATTAAAACACATTTTCAGTTTCTTCTGTTTTAAAAGCAACCACTGCTTGTGTGGCTACTTTAAGTGTTGTTCTTTTGCTTTCAACTGTAAATTTGAACATCTGTACTTTATAACAGAAATCTGCATTTTTGATAACTTAGGGCAGCAACTTTATTTTTAAAACATGACAGTAAATTTAAACATTCAAACCAGTCAGCTTTTAAACTCACAATAACCTTATTTCCCCAGAAATATCATGGCTAATAACAACCCTACCAATTTGAACCGCATAGTGAAAATATGGTAACAATAATATCATCCACAACAAAAGCATGCTCTGAATGCAATGAACCCCCATTGATGGCTTGCCTTGTCACTCCTCATATGCTACCACTTCCGCTTGTCATTTCATTTCCCTCTCTGAATCAGCCATTTCATTGTCAGATACCAATAGTTCCACATGAACAACCCAATCAAACTATGCATCAATGTCATCAATATTGAGCGCCTAATGTATCACCAGCCCCTCTACCTTGGTTGTATGCAAACTCACACAGCACTACTAGAGAAAACTCTAATGTCCCTGTTTTCATGAGCATTGGAATTTGAGGGATTAGTCTGTTGTTGTGACCCTCATAGGCTAATCAGGATGATAGAGGGGGCCGTTTGGCAGAGTCAGAGGTAAGCTTCCACTCTGGAGGTCTATGATGTTGGGATTGCTCTTCGTTTGAGTCGGATTGACACACTTACTATTTATAGTAAGTGTTTATTTTGGGATAGTCATGGTTTCTATTTTTAGTGGGGCGCCTGAGCAATGGTTTCAGCTGGAGTTGTGGAAACATTTGCAGAGTTATCATTTTTTAGGAACTTACTATTTATAGTAAGTCCATTCATAGTCAGATGCTATTTGTGGCAGGGCATTATGGCATCAGACTCAGGCGGTGAGTATATGCATTGCGAGTCACTCATCCAGAGGAATTAATAAGCAATTTGTTTATCGATGATTATTAATTAAGTTATACTTAATTAATAATTAAATGAACTTATTATAACGTGCCAAGTTATTAATGTTTATTTGATGAAGTTACATTTTGGCGCATAAGTTATGGAGAGAAAATTAATTAGATATTATATTTCAAACACTTCAAAAGCAAATGTAATAAAAGCTAAATTTGTTTAAGTTATGAAGAGTGTATTGAAGAAGCTAGGGTTTGATTTCTCTTTGGCAAATATAAAAGACATTTGAGGAGAAAATCGAATTCATTCAAGTTGGTCATTGCTTTTCATGAAATTGCTGAAGGTAATAGGTGAGGGTTTGAACCGAATTTGTCTTCAAGAATTGATAATTCTTGCAAGTAATTGTGGCACTTTGAACCTGTTAGACACCAGGCAAATTGTGCAATCAATGGCTACATACGGTGGTCATGAATGAGCTTAAAGGAGGGGTTTCGAAATACTTTCCAGCTGATTATCAAGTGCTAGCAGGATTACACCAGCAATCATGAGATTACATGGCATATGTTGCAGAGTATAGAGGCTGTGTTGGATTTCATACTGGCTGCCGTGGCTCCTTGAGACAGCATACATGTTCACAGGCTATTACTTGGAGAGGCCAGCGTTGAATGTTGAGGGTTTATTTTGGTTCTCTGTCTGCCAGCGTTTCATGATCCAGCACCCATGTCAAAGAAATCTGCAATTCCAGGCGGCTGTGATCATTAATAGACTAACTCAATGTCATTGCATACTCCAGGTTCTTCCATAGTTGTTTATATTAATTGTTTCTCATGCTTGTTGGTCATTGTAATCATTTCCTTTGAGGAATATTAATAAAGGTGCTTGAGAATAGATGATGGTAATGGTCTTTTATATATTGTATCAAATTTCATGCATTAGTATATGATTTGAGATGCAAACCATTCAAGCCCAAACACGTAAACACTCAGAAATCAGAACTTGAACATTGCCTACAAACTGTTTAACGTAATGTCAAAAGAGCAAAATTGAGTTTCCAGAAGTTAGAACCAGCAGGGGTTCTTACAAAAACAGAATTCAAAATGATTAAAAATAATCATTTTTTTGCCTAAACAATCTTAACCAAGCATAGTTGAGTTTTCAAACAAAAATCGCACGCTTATGCCTAGTTTTTAGAGAGTTTTAACAAGATTACACAATTTATTTCTGAAATAAGGTAATGCTAAGTTGTTGCATGAGTAACTTGCAAACCATTTCAACTCATGAGTTTCTTGTGAGTTTTGCATCTATGGTTTAACCCTCATTTAAATGGCACAATTCCCCTAAAACCAAAACTTATTGTCTACATAAATCCTTTTTTCCCTAAAACATGCTCTTCTCTAGATATAAATGTTGTTGTGTTCAACATAGGGAGAATGTATGCAAATAATGCAAGGGGTTCTGTCTACTAGGCCATGTTAGGTACCCATGTACAAATGTAAAGCAATTTCTTGTTAGTACTATAAGGCCCAAGATTACTGAGAGGGTGGGTGAATCAGTAATCAACATTAACAACATTCATCAACTTTAAACCTTATGCAGCAATAAACAAAGTGACCAAATAAAAATCCAAACATGCAACAAAGTGACACGAGTATTTTTATCGTGGAAACCCTTGGTTAGAGGGAAAAACCACAGTGGGAATTAGTACCCACAAATAATTGCACTCTTTTGAAATGTGCCCTGTTAAAGGCCTAGACCTGTTAGGAGCAGACCCTATTAGGAGTCACACGGTCAAGGTATTTGCCTCTAGCCTTGTTAGAAGCTTTACCCTCTTAGGAGTAACCTTGTTAAAGGGTTTAAACCCTAATTAAAGAGCCACCTGGTTAAAGGATTTACTGATCAAGACCTGTTAGGATCTACTTGGTTAAGGGATTTTCTTGTAGACCCTATTAGGATTTAACAAGTACAATGATTTGGGTGTAGCACTCCTCTGCTTGTTCAAATCCAATTAAGCACAACACTTCTACTTCTTGCAGACAATCTTCGCTCTTCACTCGACCGCATCTTCGCATCCACGATCTACACTTGCATAATTCAACGATTTACATATAAATATGTTACATGTTCATTAGGGTATTAGTCACCTTACAAAACGTATTACATTTGAATTCTATTCATTACAATCATTCCCGCTCTATCCTTAAACCCTAAAACGTATTATCAATCTGGAACATTCAATTACAATTTCAGGTCGGCCACAAAATTCATCACACATCGATTTAAAACAAGAACAGTCAAACTTTATTTGACTTCCCTAACACGCTTCCAAAACTTGATAGATTCGATCGCCTCGAACAATGAAATAACAAATCGTCATTACAAATCTATTATGCCATGTCACCTTGACACCTGGATCACGAAAACATCCTCTGAAACCGATCTCACCGATCTAACACTAATTGTTCAAACCGGTTCAAACATTTTGCTATCTTGCACAGAATGATCTTTTGTCAACTGAAACAATGCCTTGCAGTACTACAATCCTATAGCGATCATAGTATCAATAACATATCCTAGTCAAGATAATCATATCATGACCACAACATTTGGATCCATACAGATTTGATATAACAATCAAATCATTCACTGTCTGTCACTGTTTGTTCTTTTGTCTACCCTGTTGCTCTTCAATCGATCATAACTTGCTCCATTGTCGTTTCCAGCATACATGATCATACAGAATGCATTTAGAGACATCCCTAAGTCTCCAACAACAGTCACACACTCCAATTCCTATTGGAACACAGAATTCATCTGCACAAATACTTAGCAGCACATCAAGAACACTGTCAACAAATACAACACCAAGGTGACATCAACGATAACACAATAACCGATCTTGCTGTATCAAACCTGTACCAATCAACACTCAATCAAGCTCTGCATCAGTTATGCCAACATCTCTTGCAAACAGAAAAAAGGAGAAAACCCAATGGGACAAAACTCCTCCACAAAAGAGAGATGAAAACACAAAATACTCTCAAAGAAAAATGATGAGAACAAAATCCCATTTGGAGGCGTCTTCAACGGTCAACTACTTTGGGGCATTCTTTTGCATGGGTTCATCATCATGTTTCCAGCTTTGCATCATTGTTGTAATCTCTTGTATGAGCTATATTGTAAATGCACTATCATAAAGTGCCACAATCTTCAGTGTACTATATCATTTCATGCTTCTTTGGATGTGATCTTCCTATATTCATTTAGTCAATCTCTACATCGTGAGACTTGGTTCATGTCTCCAGTTGAGATTAGAATGTACCAATCTTCCATTTGCGAGTATCCAATTAATACTCATGCAGGTGTCTTGTTGATCCTAATCTTATTTCTGTTGAAGTGTGAGATTCCTCAGCAGTTCTCAATTGACATATTTTACGGTGGTGTTTTGACATTCTTGGTGTAGCATTGGCTCTATTTCTTCCTATGGGAGGATTGTCGATCGACATCATTGAATCATCTTCAACATTTAGCAAATTCTACATAGAGGGGGGGTCACTTGACTTCTCCATTCTCTCTTATGGGCGAACTTTTTCCTCATAAGGGGTTTGTCCTCATTCTTCCTTGACAGTATTTTGTGTTTTCATCTATCTTTCGAGCAGTTTTGTCCCACTAGGTTTTTTCCTTTTCTTTGTGAGAAATTGCATTGCATTTGTACATGGGTACCTAACATGGCCTAGTAGTCGGGACCCATCTTGCATTGTTTGCATACATTCTCCCTAAGTTGCACTTAAGGGGGGATGTTGGTGTGTTTAATTATTATACCTAGTAAGTCATTCTCCTAGGTTCTAAACACACATGTTACTTAAGTTTCCTTAGGGACCATATAGGAAGATTCCCACTTTCGGTGGTATTATAACATTATCACTTTTCCACCTTATGTGGGACATCCACCTTTGGTGGACATCACTTTATCACTTTCCACCTTTGGAGGGTGATCCACCTTTAGTGGATGTGTTGCACAATCACTTTTTTGCCTTGAAGGTTGATCTACATTTAGTGGCAATGTGAGACTTTCACTTTTCTGCCTTGAAGGTTGATCTACATTTAGTGGCAATGTGAGACTTTCACTTTTCCACCTTTAGTGGATGTGTCACACTCACTTTTCCACATTAGGTGAGTGATAAGCTATCACTTTATGTATTATGTCATATGATTAAGACACTTGTCATAATCTTATGCCTTCCTATGTCTCACCTTGGTCTATTGAATCAAGCGGTCTCCTGTGTACTGTAATCTATTTTATTGCATTCTTGGTGAGAATACAGTTTATTCTTGTCTTATTCATCATCTCTTGTTATTGTGCTTTCCATTGGACCTCTAGATCTTGGGTGGCTATCTCCATAGCCAAATCTTACAATAAGCCCTAAAGAGGTCTTAAAATTACCTGCCTAATTCGCTATCCAATGCAACTAATGATCAACTATACTTCTACATCATCTACCATCAATTTATTTCAAATTTGTTTTTAATTATTTGCATTCAAATAGGGTTAAGCAATAGATTCAAGAAAGCAAGCCTATATGGGATGCAATGTAAAGACTTGGCTGAATTTGATATTCAGCAAGATTGAAAAGAAAGTGGAGCAAGGAGTCCATCTCTATCCTCCTCATCCTATGTTAAGCAACCACATCCCTTGACCAAGCAAGTATCTAAAAAAGGAAGGGTGAGCTAATGGGGTCCTTATCCCTCCTCTCAGTCCTTTATCAATTGATCAAGTCTCTTGATAAGTTGCGTGCCTAACGGCATTGTACTATTGTTTGATCCCCTAGATTGATTTGGTAACTTAAGATGCTTTTCATCAAAAAAATGACTCAAAGCAATCCTAATGGCATAATACCTGATAGATGGGTTCGTGATCTATATTAAGCTACTAATTTAAGGGGCAATACACCAGTTGAGGAACTTAGTGTATTTATAGGCAGCAATTAAACAAAACAAGATTGCCAATTACTGAATAGCTAGGCAATGTAGATTCTTATTTCAACTATAAGTTTATGCGAATTGGACAAACTGTACAGAAGAGATGTATGCATTCTACTCTAATTACATGCTTTGAATCTCAGTATTATATAGCTTTACAATACCAAAAAAAAAGTGAACTCACTTAACAAGCTAAATTATAGTTCTTGATGAGAATTTTTTGAGTAACACACTTGGTAGTGACCCATGTACTCCTTGGAAGTTGAAATAGAAAATAAAATCAGGAAAAACTTAATACAAAATTAAAAACTTTGTAAAAGTCATTTAATTTTAGTGCTTGTATTTGTTGAGATCAGTGTTCCTGAACTCGCCGCGGGTTGTGCGAGTTTTGACAACCCGCGGACCGAGTCAAGCTTGCCGGGTTTTCATGACCCGACGGGTCATGGGTCATGACTCGCACGACCCGCGAGTCATGCAGGTCATGCCATGACCTACCGGATCCGTGGGCTATGACCTGGCCGCGGTAGTCACAGATTGCCAAGAAAAAAACTAAAAAAAATAAACACTTTTTGCTAATTTTTTTATGCTTAGCCAATTTTTCAGTTCAAGGGCAGGAGGATTTATGCAAATATAACATTTATTTAATTTCTTATACTTTAAGTTATATTTGTATAAATACTTACAGGATGTTTGAGATAGGTTCCAGATTCATAGGAGTTAAGATGCAGATTCTAGATTTTGGGGGTTTTCAAAAAATTCCAGACTTAGCCAAATTTTAGGATTCAGCAAGCCTTCAGCGGGGTTACCTCCCACAATCTATCCTAGCTTTCTAAGGTCAAACTGAAACTAGAACAAGGATTCTCAAAGGATTTTAACTCATTCCACCACAAATCACTTGGTTTCAGCTCCATCCCCATGACAGACTTAGCTTAGCTCTCGCCCATATCCCAGACAGACATGACTTCCCCGCAAGCCAAAATCACTCAAACCTCACTTGCTAGACCTAGGGACATGAAAACTGCCACCAACAAAGACTACCTAAGGCCACTACTATAACCAAAGCAAAAAAGGGGGTCCCCATTTGCAATGGGGCGATGGTGTGAAAACCTCACAACAAGGACCATGAGTGGGTTGACCAGGCAAACAGAGAGGTTGAGGTTGTGGCTATGGCAGAAGAGGATAGAGCACGATCAATTGCTCGGGCAGCTGATGTTGATCAGAGTGGTACCTCTTGTTGGCTAAATATTTTGCAAGTCACTAAGACTACAACTTGCAAAACGTGTGCTTTAGGCAGCAGTATGTGAGATTTCTCTCTCCTCTCAGCAATAGGGGAGGCTCCCTTCTTACCGCAGGTAGCTTCAAGTAGAATTGAACTGTAACACATACAGTTCACCTTGCAACAGTAATACCGGTGACTCGATGATTGACTTAAGAACAATCAAACGAGGCAGCAGTTAATTTATCTAAAGACACAGTGACACAATGAGCTCAAAGTCTCCTGTCCTCACCTCGAATAAGTACTCTAATCTATTGTCCAATACTGAAGCTCAAAGTCTTCAGTCCTTGGAGTATATCAGCCACTAGTTTCTATAGTAACCCCGATTTTCTGAAGCACAAAGTCTTCAGAAAACTTGGATTAGAGATGCTCCAATGATTTAAACAAAAAAACTATTTTAATTTGAATAAGGATCAACAAGTGCGACATAAGAATACATTCATTGATTTTCAAGTCAACAACACAAAGTCTATCAATCTCTATTCCTTTATTCAAATGCTTAACTCTCTTACAATGAAACACAAAGTTTTCAGAACTCAAGAGTTTTGCCTATAGTTTATTTGCACAAACAAAAGATGAGGGACTACAATGAGCTCTTTCCTTTATATAGGAAAAGAGGAGAGAGAAAAGTGGAAAAGAAAGGGGAAACCCTCAACCACTTTGATTTATTCAATCCTTATCTCTAACTAACTAACAAACTTTGAACTATTCAAAGTCTATCTATAACTAACTAACCTTTGACTTATTCAATGCTTCAGAACCTAATGTACCTTGAGCGTGATTACATGAGAATGCTTTTACATATTTTCGTGCAATCTGTCAAAGATTCTACACTTCTAAAACTTAAGTGTTGCAACAACACTTTCAAAGGAAATTAATACAAGTCTCGAATTGAGTAAGAGACTTATGAACAACGGTTGGATCAGGTGCTCCCCTGTGTTGAGCTATGTTCACGATTTTACGCGCAACACTTGCCGCTTTGGAGATCGCACCATTGCATCCACCCAAATCTTTCTGTAATTGACTCAGAGAAACTCCGAATCTTGCCAGTTTATCCAGAGCACTACAACTGAAAGTGCTTTCCTCCAATTCCTGATGAATTATCCGGGCAAACCCTGCTAAGGCTTGCTCTTCACCAATCAGTTCTCCGTCATCTGTCACCAACTTGTATGCCAAGCTGTCAAAAGCTCTAAGAATGTTCGCCCTATGCTCAGCACATACTTGGAAAGCCCCATGAATATCTGCTATCAATTTCTTCAAGACATGCTCCTTGTTCATCAATTGATCCAGAAACTCGAAATACATCTCTTTTGAAGAGATTATTTCATAGGTGCACAACACATCAAGATCAGCTTCTGCCATTCTTACCCATACCTCTAAGTCTTCACTTAAAGTTTTTAGTTGCTGCTCCAAAGATCCATCAACCTCTTGCAGACGATCAGTTGTCTTCTTGATGTTTCTGAAAATGCGATGCACATCCCTAATGACCATCACACCCTGAACCTCAAGCTAGCTGCCCCACTCATCCATTACCTTGGTCTTCTTCTCCAAATAATCAATATGTCACTGAGTGTCCTATGAAAACACTTTTGCATTTTGAAGAGAAGAACTCTTCTCAAGTGCTTCACACAAACGAATGTTTTCCTCTTTTAGCATATGCTTCTTTTGCCAAAGTTTATCAGATCTCTTTGTGAAATGTTCGAGTGCATCACGAACATCCATTTGACAACTTACAAATAATTGCTTACCAAGTTCTACCCTGGTAATCTTATAATCCGTGCCCTCACATTGTTCAAAGGACTTGTCTGAAACAGGCTCCACAACCTCAGCATATTTGACATTCTGATCATCAACCATAGTTTTGGAAACCATCTTAGCCTTCTTGATTCTCAAAGCTCAAGGTTTGGTCTTAGGAGCAAGATCTTCCTCTTCCAATGGTACTTCAAGCTTTTTCCTTTTTTGGGTAATGACACCCAACCAAGGAGGTAGAACAAAAGATGACATAGCACTATCAGCCAGAACCATATCAGTCACCAATTCTTTTTGAGAAAAAGAAGGTACATATGTGATTGCTTCTACCGGTGTTGCCGCCAAAACTGATTCTCCTTGTACCTTCTCCTCAATGAACAACTCAATCTGCGATGCCAGATTATTGTTAGTCATGAGTGTATCAAGTCTAGGCAAATCCCCATGAAGCTCATCAAACACCCGTGACAAGTCCTCTTTCTGTGCTGGGGCGACAGAAGAAATAGGCGTGGCTGGCACAATGGCTGTAGCATGTGTAAGAGGTAGATGTGCCGTAAATGAATCTACATCCGTGTCAAGAGGAGACGTGGGAGGCTCATTCATTTCTGGAGTGGACTCGTGCACACCTTGCATCTCAACTGCTCCCTGTGACTGTAATGCTTCGGGAGTAACTGATACTTGCAAATCTTCCTCACTATCTGAAAGGTTGATCATCTAAGGGCTTTTCATTGCATGTGGAGTAGGAGATTTAGGTATAAGTTTACCTCCTTTAATAGCTAACTTCTGGATTACTGGAAAATATGATGAAGATGATTCACCCTTGCCTTTGCCTCTGATTTCTGATTTTGCACCTAACAGACCAGCAAGATCGAAGTCTTGGCTAGGCTTAATCTTGATGCTTTTTAAGCCTCTTTTCTTTAGCCAAATGTTGGTATTAGCCAAGATGCTTTGAAACCTATCCCAGATGGACACGCTTTCCTTCACAGACCAACATGGAGTTATAATGGGTAAGTTCTTCAGACGATACTTTCGATATTCCGGATCCAAAATATCATTATCATCCCCAACTTCTTCAGAAATCTGAGCAAGGCGGAAATCTATTATCTGCCTGATTGTAAGGCGGCAATAGTCCATCTTGGCAATATCCGACTATGTACGGAGGTCAATCCATATATCCTCAAGGCGATGAATGTGAGTAAACTGCCTCCGGATTTTATCATTCATCCCTCCCTAGTCAAATGAACTCCGTGCCATAAACCTCTTCAAGTTAACCTCCTGAAGCTCGAACTCCATGGACTTTGCTTTAGGCATAGTGTCGAGTGAATATCCGCCGATCCTCAAAGGATTGCGTGAAGAAATACCCACACCTAGTCTATGTAAAGAAGACTAATGTGTTTCCACAGCCATAAGCTGGCAAGCCAATTCCATGAGAATAAGCTTATCCGTGGGATACCTAGGCAAGGTATATGGCTCTTCCCGAAAATACCCCACCCTAAGATAGGTGAAGTTTGGAAACTGTAGAAAGATACATCCATACTCACTGACCTTACTCCATGCCTCATCTGAAACCCTTCTGTTTGGAAGCTCCTTGTCAAACAGGGACCGGTAGTGTCCAAAGAATGCATCTTGCACACTTCTAAAATGAATGCGACTCGACTTTAAAGGCAGCTGATCATAGTACTCCCACACAGGCAACCGCATCCGATCTCCTTTAGGCACTTGCACTAGCTGCCCACAAATGGTATTGCTAATCAACTCTCCCCAAAACAATTGCTGCCTTGACTTGAGGATCAAGGAAAAGTACTTATACATCCAGGACTCGAAAAGATTGGATTCTTTCAAACCCCCTACACGACTTAGCAAGGTGATAAGATCATGAACTTCCTCCTTGAATTCGGATCTATGCATGCCTTTAGGCCATCGGGACACATTTGGTCTTTTAGTAATCAACCAATTATCATTCTCCCATTTTTCAATAGCCTTCTCCTTTGTTAGATCCATGACAATAGGGGCAGCCAGTACTTTAAACACTCGATCTATGGTATCAGGATCGAGACTGATTACCACCTTTCCATCCTGATCCTTGATCGTCCTGGAAGTAAGATCAAAATTCTTTGCACATGCCATCACAAATTCAGGTTCTATTGCAGCTGTTGGGAAAGTAGCAACATGATGAATATAGCTTTCACGAATGCTGATCATGTCATATTTGGTGGATGTTTTCACCCTTTCTAGAAACTCCTCCATGTTCAAATGACCAATCTCCATGTCACGAATCTCTTCCACATAGGATGTAAGTTGAGATGCCACAGCGAAGCTTTGATATTTATCACATTGGTATTTCATCTTTTTCTTCCCTTTATTCTTTGGTGATGTAGATCCTTTCTCTGACATGGCCAGGATTGTAGCAGCTGCGACTGTAACATAGAAATTCCAAAAACAAAGAACTTCATCATTAAGAGGAGAGAAATCCATCTTTTATGCGAAAATGAATGGAAAGGACAGCCCCTTGTGAAAGTGGAAAAATATGCATAAAAGTGGG
>MU226130.1:656412-690654 GCA_018584345.1 Thuja plicata
ACCTTGGAGTGTTTCCTCACGTCCTTCGTGAGTATATACTTTTCAAGAGAGGGTTGAGTGTTTGATATCCTGTATCAAGTGTTTAATCCTATATGTTATGTAGTGGTACAAAACTCACATCAACAAGAAGTAGTGGTCGCGTTGGATGGAAAAGGGCGTTCCATCCATGGCATATCAGTAGAAAACCTCAAGGAAACTCGCGGTTTTCAAATGCATTTTGATTTAAAAACCCTAACCCATTTACAATGCGAATTTTAAGGCGAACTGGAACGAATTTTTTGAGTTTTTTAAAAATTCGTTGAATTTCGAATTTCATGGATATTATATTTTATACTATCAACTAATACTTGATAACTTCTGATTCTTTAATGATCTGTATGTCAACACTATTTTGTCTTCTTCTGATGAACATCGAAATATATATATATATATATATGATATTATATATTCCTTGTGAATAAATGTCAAAAATTGATCATTATCCCTTGAGAATGAATTGATTCTCTTTATATATCTTCCATGTACATCCTTCGTACAGGTTGTGGCTTTTAGAAGAGTCGTGACTTTCCTTTAATAAATAAGATGTGTATCTGTTAAGATGTTCGCACCTCTCAACTAATACTGTTGATTGCCTCACATTGGATAACTAGTTAAAGTCTGTTGTTAACATTTCTTAATTACTTCTCCTTCGTGAAATATGAAGTCATACTAATGGGAAGATCACATCATTTCATAACAAAATTGACTTCGCTTGTAATCACCACCACATTCTTAATTTATTTATTTTCTATCAATATCGATGTATCTTAATCGTACTTTTTATAACCAATCATTGTATGTGCTATGCATATATGAGTCGTTGTATATAGTCTTATCCCCAATTGTCGCCTTTGTGATAATGGACAGATTTGTAATGAATTTCTGGGAGGTTGGCCGAAGAAATCTCCATCGCGACTTAAGTGTCATCCAACGCTCAAAATTGTCCATTCCATGTTATTCTTATCAATGTAGAAGTAAGGTGTCTTGCTATTTGGTCTTTGCTATCCATTGGAGACTAGACGGTAGTGGCTTCATCAAAACCTTACTACTGTGATAGCTTTTAACATTATTAATTCATTAATCGGAGTTCCTCCTCTCTAGCTTTGACACTAGCAAACACAGTACTTACAATCAGTAATTTTGGGATATCCTTCTTGTCGATATTAGTTATATTATAGGTCGTCGATTTCGTCGACTAATTAATCGCTGCTTAGCCTAATCGATGTAGTCCATCGCTCACGGCAACATCATTATACATTGATCTCTATCTTCAGCTTATTGGCATCTCAAGGATAATTTGTTTGAGTAGAGTGACCATGTTGTCACTATTTCCTTTGCTTTAGTTGAATCGTCCTTACACAATTATCATCGATCTTTTGTGGTAGTGAATCATTTCTTGATAAATACTATGGTATCACATCCTCTACCAAGAGTAACTATTTAATTAGTAACTTTGGATTATTATTTATTTATCTATTTTATTATTATTATTCATTATTTTATTTTATTTTATTATTATTAAATCTTATTCTAGAAAGGGGACATCACACAACTTTTTGCCTTTCTTGAGAAAGAATGGGCCCCATAGCTCATAGTTTATGCATTAGATGAGGAAACTCTTGATGAATTTAGTCCCTAGTGAACCATTTGCCATGATGTGGAAATTGTGACCTCAAGATCAAGAGCCAACCGAATGGACTCACCCAAGGTAATAGGCCTATGAGCCTTGACCAACCCTTTCAAACTGTCACTTAATCCTTCTACAAAAAGCAATGTGACTCTCCTTTGTGACATGTCTAGAACCATAACTGAAATCTTTTGGAACTCATTAATGTATGATTCTACGTGTCCCACTTGCCAAGTCCCTAAAATAAACTTCAATGTCTTTCCTATTAAAATGAGTAATCAGCCTACTAGAAAAACCTTCATAGGAGTGTGTCATGGCATGATCTTGAGATACTAGTGCATGGTGCCACCAATCACATACCACTCTATCCAAGTGCATTGTAGCAAATCGTATAGCCTTATCTTCCTCCATGGGTTTGAGTGCTAAGAATGTATCTAATTTATGTACCCATGATCTAGTTGTTATCTTTCCACTTCCATCAAATGTTGTGTGATGTCCCTGAATTAGCAGTTGCCTGTGGGACATGATTGTTAGCCCATCACCGCGACCCTCGTCGGCTAATGTTGTGTTTTGAGGGTCTCTGGATCAGGAATTTCCATTTTTAGGAAGTCGCTTCCTGCCAGCTTCTATTTTGGGATGGTGTAATTCAGTGCTCAGTGTCAGTTTGATTTGGAGATGAATCAATTGGAATATTAAATATTCCTTATTTGATTAATCTTGGAGTTATAAGTTATATCTTTATTATTAAATGATATCATATTCTTTAATTGAGACTTTATTATTTTAAGTGGATATCATTAAGTGGGCTTATATCCTAAGTTTGGAGGGAATGAGTTTAAGTTATATGAAGTGTATGGTTGAAGCTTTATGAATCGAGCTTGAAGAAGAAGCTATGGTCTATATAAGGATTTCAAAAACAAAGGATTCATTCTATGTTTTTATAAACTTGTATTTTTGAAGAAATTGGTAAGGGTTTCAGAATTCTGGCTTATCGAATTGTGAATTCGATTTGTTGACACAGCACTTTGAATTGGACCATTAATGTCCAATGAATCGTGTAAGGGTGACGTTTGTGGTGATAGTTTGCAGTGTTTGGTGATTACGTTGATTCTAGAAGAAGGCTGCAGTTTGAAACTGAGATCATAGCACCACGGGTGGGAGAGGAATTGTTTGGTGACTTGGCGTCACCTCTTACCTTAGCTCCAGCCACCGTAGGCCATCAACAACGGTTGTCTTAAACCGCGTGGAGAAAGAACGCCCAGTTTTCAGCATGTGGATGTTGCGGCTCATACCTTGACAGTGCGACCAGCTATGTTGGGAGAGATTACGAGGTAGCATTTGAATAATCTACATTTGTTATGGATCAATGATCATTCTATGGATTGTTATGCTGTTCGATTTGATTTAGCATTCTGAAATTGTTCTTAAAGGAGTTTAGCTTTAACTGGTGGAATTCTTATTTGATATTTATATATCAGAAAATGTTTTTAAAAAAAAGTTATTTATTTGCTTTCAAAAGAGAAGTTTTGTTTGTATTATCTTGCAAAGTGAATTTGGTGTGAAAATTGCAAAGAAGAGCTAGTCAAGTTCTTCACATGTTGGTAAAGAAATCTTATTTAATACATCTTTAAACTCCACAGGTTGAGTGTCTTGCCTGGCTTGCCTACTAGGCCTCGTGTCTTGTATTTCCAAATGGTAACTAGCATTGTCCTTTCGCTGATTCATAAACTGATTTAGATTCATTAATTGTCACATCAGCTAGAAGATTTTTGTATTCATCATAGGTCACCATGACATCAACCGTAATATCTATTTCTTCTTCCACTACCTCTGGAATTTCTTATCCTTCAGTTTGCCTTGACAAAAATGTAGGACGTAGTGGTCAATCAGACCTTGTATTTGTTGTCATCACAGCATTTGAAGTTGTTTTATCATGATTCCCACGCCCGACATCACTCCCAGTGTGCTCACTACTTGATCTTCTTGACCTTGTATGATCCACTCTCAATTGACCCATGATTGTAATCATGCGATCCTGAAACTATTGTAACATTTGTTGTTGTTGTTAGGCAAAGGTGGTCAAGAAATCAGTAAGCTGATTGTTTAAATCCCTTGGTGGGATTTTTGGTCTCCTTTCAACCATTCCTCCAAGACTTGTGTTATCCTGAACTTCTTCCTCTTCATGTTCCTGTTGTTCTACTTTGCACCTAGTGCAGTACCTGTGTGGACCAATCTCTCGAGGGTTCATAGAAGCAATTCAAGCAACATGCATTGTTTTCCCGCTGAAAGTTATCATCTGACCCACATGCAATAATTTAATCTAACGTGCAACTGTAAATTTTGACATACAACCTCACAGGCTAGCAAGATTTGTGGCTCTGATACCACTGAAATATCCCTTCTTCTGATTTAAGAGAAGCTAATGCATTTGTTTAATGGGAATCATGAAGCTTTCTTCATAGCATGTAATGTTTCTTGTGCATACAATAGTTCAGCCTTAACAAAGACTAGTTTTTTATCAACATTGCATTTATACTATTGGTTGTGGCTCCTAACATGTACGCCTTTCTTTTCTATGAAATGCAATTTGCACCCAACTGGAAATACATAGACTTGTGTTGTAAATAGAGAGCTCGCGTTGCATGCCAATAAGTTCCTTCTCAGCTAAATGATAATCTGATCACCAAGCCCTATGATAAATTATGTTTCCTACGATTTCTTCTTCCCAAGTATAGTTGTTACTGTGATTCATCACACTAGCATTAGATTCTTCAAATTCATGATTTGGGGGTTGCGTCCCAATGACCCAAAGCTCAAGGATTCCGTCTTGATTTGTTTCCTCTCAAGTTTGATGAAATAAGAGAAATAGCCATCCAAAATTATGCCTCAATGAAGGCCCACGAATTTCTTATATAATTAGCCTTTTTAATTACTTCATCGAATTACATCATGTAATAATAATATTTCAATTATGAATAAGTCCCTTCACTTAAATAAATCAACTTGGTTATTAATTTAGTCCCCTCCATATATTATTTGATGAGCCCAAATAATAAACAAATATGAATTATAATTGTAGCTATAGCTTTTTGGCCCTTCATAGTTTATTATCATCTTATCCCCTTTATTAACTTAATGCTTTAGTCTATTAAGAGAAAAAAAAATAGGGTAGCATTATTATTTATTTATTTATTGATGTGCTAGGTGAGAAGGGACATTACACCAATCTGCATTTGTATATGCTGTGAGGGTGAAATCTTTACCTCTTGGATACCACAACCCAAAATCCATAGTACCCTCTATATATTTGAATGTTCTTTTGACAGCCTACACATGACTTTCTTTTGGTGTTGCTTAAAAGCATGCCAACAGTCCTACTGCTTGCATAATGTCAGGTCTTGTAGCTATCAAATATAATGAACTTCCAAGCATGGACCTATATAGGGTTTGGTTAGCCTCAGGAGATTCATCATCCTTACTTAATTTGCAAGTTATAACCATGGGAGTACTCACTATATTGCAGTCTTGCATTCTAAATTTCTTCAACATCTCCTTAATATAATTAGTTTGTGAGATAAATATTCATTCACTTGATTGAGAAATTTGCAACTCACCAAGCAGTGACAATTCGAACTCCTCTTGCATATTTGTGGCCAATTCTTGGCACACCTTGTCTTTGCTACTACCAAAGGTAATATCATCCACATAGACTACAACAATCAACAAGTTATCCCTTTCATTCTTGATATAGAGATTGCTATCAGCAATTTCTCTTTTGAAGTCATGCTCTTGAAGATACATGTCTAGTCTTGAGTATCAAGCCCTCGGGGCTTGCTTCACTCCACAAAGTGCCTTCTTTAGTTTGCAAACAGAGTCCTCCTTTTCTGACAAAATGAACCCTTCAAGTTGTTCAATGTACACTTCTCCCAAATTTTCATTTAGAAATGCTGATCTGACATCCATCTAGTACATCTTGAAATTCTTGAAACTTGCAAAAGCTAAGAAAATTTTCATAGCCTCTAATGTGCAATGGGTACAAATGTTTCTTCAAAGTCTATTCCTTCGACTTGTACATAGCCTTTGTACACAAGCCTTGCCTTGTTCCTTGTGACTTCCCCATCTTCATTTAACTTGTTTTGGAAAACCCATTTGGTTCCAATGACATTTTTGTCCTTTGGCCTTGGGACAAGTTCCCAAGTTTCATTCTTCTCTATTTGATCCAATTACTCTTCCATGACCTTTATTCAAAAGCTATCTTCACTAGCTTTTGTAAAGTCCTTTGGTTCTATTTTGGAGAAGAAGCAAAAAAGTGCATATCCTGTTGTGTTAGCAAGCCTCTTCCTAGTCTAAATCTTTGTATCTTTGTCCCCAATGACTAAGTCTTCTGGATGGTTCTTTTAGCCAAATTTAGATGGAGTCATCGGTGGTGCTCTTGATGGTGTTTTAGGATTTTCTCGTTCAACCGCCTCTTTCTCAACTTCCTCATCTGTTTCTTCTTCTTTGCAAACTTCCTCTATCTGAGGAACATCTTCTTAAGTTTCTTCTTCATAACGTCTCCCTTCATCAATCTTCACATTTGCACTTTCAACAACCTTGTGTACCCTCTCGTTGTAGCACTTGTATGCATTACTTCTTGTAGAGTAGCCAAGGAATATTCCTTCATTAACTCTAGCATCATATTTGTCTATATCTTCATCTCTCCTTATATAGCATGTGCTTCTAAAAACTTTGAAATACTTAACTGTTGCAGGTGTCCCTTTCCATAACTCATATGGTGTTTCATTATCATTTACTCTAATTTGTGCATGATTCAAGATGTAGACTTTTGTGTGAACCATATCTCACCAAAAAGTTTCAGCTATCTTTGATTCGCTCTAGCCATTTCTTGGACAGTTCTGTATCTCTGATCTTTCTTTCTACAAATCCATTTTGTTGTGGAGTTCTTACAAATGAAAATTGTCTTCTTATCCCAAGTTTTTCACAAAGATCTTCAAATTCATTAGAAGTGAATTCTCCTCCTCTATCTGATCTAAGACATGATTTTCAAGCCTAATTCATTCTCTACTAATGCTTGGAAAGCTTTAAACTTATCAAGAGCTTCAGATTTTTCTTTAAAAAGGCAACCCAAGTCATTCTAAAGTAATCATCAATTAATAGCATAAAATGTCTTTCTCCTTGCATGCTTTCTGTTCTTGTTGGACCACAAATATTTGTACAAATGAGCTCTAATGGTTTCAATGCCGAGTGCTCCTTTGATTTAAAACTCAATCTAGTTTGCTTCCCAAGTTGACATTGCTTACAAGTGATATTTGTGGGCTTTGAAATCTTAGGCATGTCTCTCACTGCTTCCTTACAACTCATCTTGACAAGATTGTCAAAGTTGAGATGGCCCAATCTTCTATGCCTCAACCAGCTCTTCTCTTCTTGCCACGTGTTACATTTCTTGTTATTGATTTTTTTAGGATGTAAAGATTGTTGGACGTTCTATAAGCATCTACTCTCAATCTTCTATCTTTCTTGATTCCACATCCTTTGGAAAGAATATAATTGTGTGCCCTTGATCACATAGCTGACTTACACAGGAGATTTTGTTTTAACCCTTTAACATAAAGGACATCCTCAGTTTTTGTTTTTCCATGGTGTAGACTAAAAGTCCCTTTTCCTTTTATCTCTGTTTTAGAGTTGTCTCCAAATCTCACAGTCCCTTCATCTGTTTGTTCAAGGGCAATGAATTTACTTTTGTCACTTGTCATATGTCTTGAGCAGCTGCTATTAACGTAACATTTATCCTTTTTATTTTGTGCATGTAGAGCTGTTTGAAGTTAGAACAAACATGAATCAGCAAAAATAGTTCTACAAGAACGTTTTGTGTGCCTGAAGTTGTTACACTTGTAACATTTAATGTTATTATCCATTAGCAGAGCAAATGAATTATAATTTCTACTTAAAAATCTATGAGTACTTTTATTCTTGTTGCATCCATAGTTTCCTGTATTAGTTTTAGAATCTCTTGCCCTATGACCAAATTTGTCGCATTTATAACATGTGATATTGTAATTTCTGATTGGTAACTCATTAGAACTTCTATTCCTTGTCCAACCAAGCTTCCATGAATGAGTCCAACAATCTCTTGCTCCATGACCAAAAAGATTGCAATAGCGATAACCATAGAAGGAATGTTGAAAGCTGGTTGTATGTGCTTGCCTTGGAGGGAAGGGTTTTCTAAAAGCGTCCTTATTATCCTTTAGAGATGTGCTTGACTTTGGTGGATCTTGGTTCTCCTTTGCTTTGCTACTTTCTCCTTTCATTGAACTTTTCAATATATTAGCATAAATCTTTAGTTTGTATTATTAGCATATATAGAGCATATATATATTTATATATATATATAGCATATCTTTAGCATATATTATTTATTTGTATTATTATTTGGTCTATTCGTTTGTTATATATATATATATATATTTGAGTCTTTTAGTTATTCGTTCCTTTTTATGTTCTTTTTATGTTCTTTTTAGTCCTTTTCTTTAGTTTTTTATTGTTTTTAATTCTTGGTCTTTTTGAACTCGTTATTTTTAATTTTCTTTCTTTTATGCTCTTAGGTAGTCTTTACTTCTCTATTCCCCCTCGTTTTACGTGCCCCTTTCTCTCCCCATCCCTTCTTTTATCTATTGAGTGAGACCTGGTCTGCATCTTATTTTTACTTATCCTTCATGCTCTTTGCTCTTACATCTTGATGATGGATCATGGAGTGTGATCCGAAACATTGATGCTAAAAAACATACACAATCAAAACCAGAAATTCAAGCTTTAAAATCTTTAGTTTTTCATCTAATTTCTTTTGTCACCTTTTGGTTTCTTCTTTATTGGTCATTTGATCTTTCTTTTCTACATAACCAACACCTGTCTTTATAAATGGTGACCTTAGTGAGTTGATGATTTCATCCAATTTTTTGTTTTATCAAGATCTACTTCCTCTTATTCACTCCATGCCTCATTTTTTTGTTCTTCCTCTTCATTCTTATCATTTTCCACTTCCATTTCCATAAAGAGTATTTCCTCTCCATCACTGCTTGAGCATTCTTCACTTCTCTCTTTTGATGAGTTATTACTCCTCTTTGAAAAAAAACTCTTTTTGTATTTTCAAGAGTTCTTTTGACCATCTTGTGATTCTTCTTTTGGTGATACTTTCTCTCCTCCTTTACATAATTGTCCTTTTTATCCTTGCTACTTTCACTATCATTTTGCCGACATTTGGAAGCAATGTGTCCAAGTTTACCACAATTAAAACATTTAAATAGATGCTTTCTGTTAAAATATGTTCGTTCGTGTTTACGAAAATGACGTAAAACTATTATATATATATATATATATATATATATATATAATGAGTTATAGTATATATATATTAAATTAAATATATAATATATACTAATATAATATATCAATCATTAATTATGTTATATATATATATATATATCATAATATATAAATACTAAATATTAATCGAATTGAATTATCATAACTTGTTAACTATGTATCACGATACTATCGTGATTGTTATACATAAACAGTCACGGTATTATCGTGACTGTTCATGTATAACAGTCACGATAACTATCGTGACTTTCCTATTATCATTAGTAATGCCGACAGGTAATACCGACAGGTTTTAATTAGTAATGCCGACAGGTTATAAAACAGCGACTATTGTATTATGTCGTTTGTTAGRAAATAGTCRGTATTCATTAAAAGACGTGACTGTTGACATTTACATCGATTCAACTTAATATATATAGTTGATCTTCGTTGGTCATTCAATCAATTACAACGGCAATTGCATTGATCAGCGAATATCAACTATACATAATATATTTATATATTAATATCTTCTGATCCAATTTCCTTAACACTTTCCTTTATATTTATTGGATCCCTTCTTTAGCTTTCTCATGAAAAAGGCTTCTTCATATGTTTCATTGCATGAACTTTCACAAGCTTTGCTTTTTCCTTTCCTTGATGCTTTAAAGGCTGCCTTCTTTTGTGATGGTTTATCTTATATTCTCATTTCATAGGAAGTGAGGATCCCATGCAACTCGTCATTTGACAATGTAACTAGATCTTTCATTTGTTAAATCATCGATACTTTGGAATCAAATCTTAAGGGCAAGGATCTTAGAATCTTTTGAACAACTATGGCTTCCTTGACATCTTCACCATGTCCTTTGATTGTATTTACAATATCATCAACACAAAGCAAATGAGAGGCTATGTTCCCTATTCTTTCATTTTGAGACTTTCAAATTTCTTTCAGTGAGTTTAAGGCCTTATCTTCTTTACTTTAAAATCTCCTTTATATATGTTTTTCAACTTATTCTATAAGTCCTTTGCTGATTTGCAATGCATAACCTTTGCAAACTCAGATTATGTTAGCCCACACAAAATCGCATGTTTGGCTTTTGCATTGTTTTCATTTTTATTCTTTCCAACTTCATCCGTTAGGGGAGTTGACGGATGTGTGCAGCCATCTACCACAAATTGAAAAACATCATATCCTAAGGTATTCAAGTAGGTCTCCATCCTTATGCTCCGAAAGGTATAATCTGTCCCATCAAAGAGTGGTGCCTTGTTTGATGAGAAGCTCTTAAAGAACTACCTTCAAGCGGTTAGGCTATATACGAACGAACCCGCTCTGTAATAATTGAAGAGCACACAAATATACTGAGACAGTGGGTGGATCAGTATTGCAGCGTCGTAAATTGTATCTGCATACAATTTCATGCTCACCTAGGCCCCATCTTAGCATGTATGGCCTCCCATGTTCACTCATGTTCAAACCTTCTTGGACTGGCTCAAAATCAAACATCTTCACTACATCTGGACCTCAAGTCCTTGACTCCAACTTTGTCGGGAGGTCAAGGTTGCCTAAGGTTACCTTGCCCCGACAAATAGGGCCCAAATTCAAATTACCTAACGGCTATGTTGCAAGAGTGGGAAAGCTTCTTTCATGTCTATCTACTTCGAAATTACAAACCTGATTGCTTGGGGAGAGGTATAAAAGCAAGCTTACACCCTCCTCATTTGCACCATCCATCATCCATCCATCAAGAAGCATTCAAGCACTCAGGCATCAAGTACTCAAGACATTTCGTCCCACCATATTCTTCAGATCTAGCATTGTGGCGAGCTTCAACAGCGTTCATGCAAGCATGTGTTTATGATTGATTTCTTTTTTAGGTCTTTTCAAGTCATCTTATTGCATCAACACTTGTGATCACATTTGAAGAGCATTGCATTAACAAGGTATAAGGTACAAATACTTCATTTTCAGATCTAGCCTCTGCTACATTACAACACGCTTTCAATTCAAGTTCAATTTCATGGTTAATTCCAAAACTAGGGTTTGACCTTGGAAAACCCCATCAACCCAACAAATTCTCCTCTTTCTGTGTGCAGGTGGCAGGCTACGAAGACACGAATTTGAATTCAGACTAAGGAGACAAAGACCTACAGATCCACCTTTTGCATATCCTGAAAAGTAGGATCAAAGCTGCCCTGGCTGATATCGTCTCGGACACTTCTAACGAAACTTTAAGGAACCTTCTGAGCAACATCTTTATCCCAGATCTTCAATTTTTGTCTACATTTGGTGCTCCCATGTCAAGGTTGCCCCAGCCTACATTGTCCCTGGAATCTGGCTCAAATTTTGGCAACAGGTTCCTCTCTACATTTCATTTCCAGATCTACTATTTTTTGCATGTCTGATTTTTGTAATTCTGCTTATGCTGAAAACCCTCATTTTCCTATCTTTAGCCCTAGCTTTCACATTCATTTTCCAAAATAGCAGTATCAGTTTCAACTCCTCCACAATGACTATAAAGTCCATTTTGTGCCCAATACCTTGAGCCAAGTTGTTCACACCCCTTCAAAAACAAGTAAAGTGGAAATAGGCCTAGTTTCCTAGTTTGTGTTCATAAGCTAGTGAACCCTATTTCCCCACCTTACATTTTGGTGAGCCTGACATCTCTTACATCTGATTTTCATTCTCAAATCTGATTTTTCATGATGGAATTCACTAAATCTGATTGGTATGCTATTTCACAAGTGATTGTATTTCTTCTTAGTTACATTTATCAAATTCATGTGTTAGATAATGGCTTCTTTCATTTCATGTTGCTTGCATTCATTCAAAGCACTCTTACGTATGGCATCATTAGGGTTTCAAATATATTTCCTACTTGCAAATCATTTCTCAAAGTTTTTATCCATGTTTCATGTTGTTATATAATAGCATTTTTAAGAAAGTTCATGGAATGTGTAGATTTCATAAAAGCTTTTGTAGACAATGACAATCCTAGAGATGACATTGAAATGAAAAAAACTTATACCTCTCCTAGGGTATCTTTTGTCAATGAGTATTGAATCAATACTCCTATCAATGATTTCCCCAATAGAGATACAACATTTAAGAGCAGTAATGGATCCTGTCCTCAAAAAGATACTTTGGTGCAAGAGGGAAGAGTTAAACATGCTAATCTTAGTACATCAATCACTCTAGATCCTCTTTATTCACCTACATCTTATCTTAACCATCAAAATATTTTAAGACAAGATGATGTAATGCACTTTATCCATGACCTCTCTCCTAACATAACATTAAGCAAAGATGAAGATTTAGGTGAGTCTACTTCTTCCCAACCTAGTAAAGTGGATTTGAAAAATGATGATAGGATTAAGAATCTCCCTATACAGATCAATCCTCCTACTATCCATCCCTATAGGACATTTTTCAATAAGCCTCATGATGAAAGCTTTCCACCTTCAAAACTAAAGACTTACTATGAAATAAGTTATGACAATATCTCTAAGCAAGGCTATGGTGGACAAGGTATTGGAAAAATGGAACATGGAATGAAGGTCCCTATAGACCCCTTTCCCACATAATGTACTATAGAAGGCTTAGGATTTGCTTATGTGCGTTTATATGTATGTATATATATAGGTGTTCATTTATTTCCCTTTTTTATGTTTTTGCTTATGTATATTTTTTTGTTCTTTTCTTATATTTTAATTTTCTTAGGTATTATTATATTATTACTATTATTGTATGTTTTCTCTTATTATTATATTTTTGCAATTCATATATTACTATGTATATTTTTCCATTTTTCTCATTATTATATATCTTCATGTATTTCACATTTTATCATTATGCTATTATTATATATCTTTTTGTATATTATACTAGATTATCTTGTTTATATATTTTTTGTTCATTGTATGCTTATGTATTTTCTATGTATGTTATATGTAGTTCTATTTGGTCTGCCCCCCTTTTATTTTGTTCATCTCCTTTTTTAATTCCTATTTTGTTAATTCTATCTTTTTTGAACTCTCTGCACTATTTCCCTCCCCCCAACTGGGTGTGCAATTTTCTCCATTCTCTTCAAACAGCTCTCTTACATCCTAATGATGGATCATTGGGTATAATCTGAAATGTTGATGCAAATAAAATATATACAATTGAATCCAAAAACGCACTCTAAGGTCAAGGTCGCTTGGGGCGAACTTGTCCTAGGATAGGGTCGCCTGGGGTGACCTTGACCCAGGACAGGGTTGCCCGGTGAGACCTTGCCCCAACAAACTGGGCCCAAATTCAAATTACCTAATGGTTGTGTTGCATAAGCGGGAAACCTTCTTTCGTGTCGGCCTGCTTTCAAATTACAAACCTGATTGCTAGGGAAGAGGTATAAAAGCAAGCTTACCCCCCTCATTTGCATCATCCATCATCCATCCATCAAGAAGCATTCAAGCCCTCAAGCATTAACTACTCAAGGCATTTCATCCCACCATATTCTTCAAATCTAGCATTGTGGCAAGCTTCAACAACCCTTATGCAAGCATATGTTTATGAATGATTTCCTTTATAGGTCCTGTAAAGTCATGTTATTGCATCAGCACTTGTGATCACATTCAAAGAACATTGCATCAACAAGGTATAAGGTTTAAATACTTCATTTTCCGATCTAGCCTATGCTACATTACAGCACACTTTCAATTCAAGTTCAATTTCAATTAAATTTCATGGTTGATTCCAAAACTGAGGTTTGACCTAGGCAAGCTCCCATCAACCTAAAAAATTCCCCTTTTTCTGTGCGCAAGTGACAGGCTATGAAGGCACAAATTCGAATTCAGGCTAAGGAGACAAAGAATTAAAGATCCACCTTTTGCAGATTAGAAAAAGTAGGGTCAAGGCTGCCCCAACCGACGTTGTCCCAAACACTTTTGGCAAAACTTTTAGGGAACCTTCTAAGCAGCATCATGATCCTAGATCTTCTTGTTTTGTTTGCATCCAATGCTCCAAGGTCAAGGTCACCTCGGCCAACATTGTCTCTTAGATTCCGACGCAGATTTCGGCAATAGGATCCCCTCTGTAATTCTTTTCTGGATATACTTCTATTGTCTGCATATTAGATTTCTATAATTTTGTTTCTGTTGAAAACCCTCATTTTCCTATCTTAAGCACTAGCTTTCACATTCATTTTACATAATAGCAGTATCATTTTCAACTCCTCCACAAGAACTGTTGAATTCATTTTGCACCCAATCCTTTGAGCCAAGTGGATCACTCTCCTTCAAAAGTACATATAGTGGAAATAGGCCTAGTTACCTAGTTTGTGTTCATAAGCTAGTGAACCCTATTTCGCCACCTTACATGTATATCAACAAATTTTCAATTTTCAAACTTGATTAGATACAATTACAATACTTTTTAAACCTTAATCAACCACACATACAAGTAAGAACACAAGTTTTACGAGGGAACCCTAATGGGAGAAAACCACAACACATTAATGCTTTTATATAGTTCTTCTTTTACAAATAGGATAGGCACCAACCTACTAGACGCACGAACCCCTTGTTTAATCTGTGAGCACCAACTCACTAGAGTTACCAACCCCTTGTTTACTTTGTGAGCACCAACTCACTAGAGGCACCAACCCCTTAATTAAATATCCACCTTTAAATCTGACACAAATCAGATTACAATCTCCTCATAAGTCTGGCATAGACTCTTCACAATTTTCTCCTCAATTCTGAAAGAATTTTCTTATGTAAGGCCCTCTCTAAATTTCATGTGCGTGTGTGTGTGTCCTTGATTGACAAGACAACACAACACACGCTACTATTCTTCAAAATTGATCTCTATATAATCTTTACCAAGGGAGGCATGTCTCTTCACAAATAGATACATTCCAACCACCAATCACATCTCTTCATTAAGAAAATGCTTCTTTCTTTTAATTACCTCTTGTGTTAATGAATCACACCTCTTTGTATATAGCACCACTCTAAAATGCTATTAATTTCTTTTAAAGGATCGCTGCTCACTAACTGTTTCTCAAACAAATTGGTTCACCACCTTCTTGACAAATGTTAATTGTTGTTTATATTCATTTGTTTGCACATAAGTTAGTCTATTACTATAAACATGAACTGCCACCTTTTGGAATAATGATTCTTTCTTTCTAACAAATCACACCTAAATGTCTTTGCCTTAACAAGTTGTCCAGAATTCATAAGAGCAGGAGTTACAAGGTTTGCATTTTGCAACAATTTTCTTAACATTGCAAAGTATTCTTACTTCTTTGACAGCTTTGAAGCAAATGTTTGTGAGTCAAGCATGGCTAAACTCAAGTTATTTGAAAAAGCCTGATGGAGAAAGTGTTGCATACATTGTCTTCAACAACCAATTTGCACAAAGAGCTACAGAAATTGCAAAGGTAACTTGGAAACTTCAAAATTTGAATATTTAATTTTTTGGTATTCAAGTCTTTCATTATTAATTTGTAACTCTAATGATTAATGATAATCTTTTTCTACTTCTCAATTGTAGGTGTTGAAGCCCTTGGTTACAGTTCTCTACTTGGTAGATGAGGATCAAACCCCAATGGGATATCGTTATGAGGCCATGGATAGGGCCAAAGAGGCTATCAAAAATTACTACAAGGGGGACAGCCTCAAATTTGACCCATATGAGAAATTATTGATAGGAGGTGGAACAATCAGCTCCACCAACCCATTTTATGCAGTGGGGTACTTCCTCAACCCTTGTTTTCGCTTCTCTCCAACCTACTCGGATCCCAATGGAGAGGTCATAGAGGACCTCACTAAATGCATGCAGAGGATGATACCAGAGGTTGAGGTGAGAGATGTCATTTGTTTTGAATTGGACATGCATCAGAATGCAAGGGGCAAGTTATTCTCTTTAGACATGGCGAAGAGAGGAAGAAACACTCAAACCCTAGGTACAATATTTGGATGTTTGGAGTCTTTCACATGCATGATAAGTAGATAAAAACTAAAATATGTTTTCACCTTGCTTTCTAATTCTTCAATATTTTATTTTCAGATGCTTGGTGGCGAAATTAGGGTGGAAATGTCTCAAATCTGCAAAGACTTGCCCTCCGAATCTTATGCCAGCTTTTTAGTTCATCCAGTTATGAGTGCAATTGGAGCTTGTTCTAGGCCATCCACACAAATAAGATGAACAAGTTAGCGCAGAAATGCCTCAATGACCTTGTCTTTGTGCAATATAACTTTCGGTCGCGCAAAAGAAAGGTAGAGGAAACACCAACTGCTCCACTTGATTAGGATGACATGGATCCTTACTGTGATTGGACATCATAGGAGCAGCCTCCATTGTTTACAGAGGATGAGATCTACAATTTGCAGAGGCAAGCTATGGAGGAGGGTGGATTCGTAGTGGGATTGGATGACATTTAGGAGAATGAGGATGAGGAGGTTGAGAATGATGAGTCATTGCCAGTGCCAACACCATCTACGTCCAGGATGAAGGTCGATCACAACAAATTGTGCAGAGGTAGGAGGCGCAGCCACAGCGGACTCCTGGGACTAGACCCACCACCTCTCTCATAGTTTTTACTAGAGTTTTTGGGAAGGGGAAGAGGAAGTGGAAGACTATTTTGATGTTGTACATGTATTTACTTATAGTTTTACAAAGACAATTTTCTAGTTTTAGTTTTCTTCAGAGTTTAGACTATCAAGCTATGGCTACCAGCCTTCAACATTCAACACAAGGATGTCATTTTCCACCCTATTTGCATTTAAATATACCTAGACTCGGCTTGTTTGCTTTGTTTACTCATTTACTAACTCATTAGATGCATCTCATTGAATTTTGCAAAAAAAAAAGCATTTCTAATTAAATTTAAGCAATTTTTTAAGTTGAAGATATTTTTTACTGATAAGTTGCCCAATTTTTTGCCAATTAATCTCCGATTTTTTGCCAATTTTTTTTGCCCTTTGCGGTAAGTTGTTGATAACGTATTTCCAACTATGATTTATTCTGCTTCATTTTTCGCAAATGAATAAGTAGATAATAATGTTCAAGATGTCTCTAGCTCCTACACTCTATTAGAAGAACCTTGCTAGCACAACAATCCTTGTAGTCATGCCACTAGCTCTTGTGGATCTCAAAGCACATATCTATATTCTTCTAGGTTTTCTTACCACTTTTCTTTGGCATGCTTCTATGGAAAAGTATACTTACTTTGTTGATTTCTTACAAACCTATTGTTGTTCTCTCCCTTTCGCTTGATGATTACAAAAGTGTGTTTCCTACCTTTTGGCCCAAATCTCTCTTCAAGCTTCACTAGATTAAGCAATCCCTAGCACCTTAATATTAAAAACTGTCATCTTAGTCTAGATTTAATAAGGTTGCTGCAGTAATTGAGAATCCAATGCTTCTCAAATGCCTTGATGACATGTTTAGCATACAACACATGGAAAGTATTGGCGTAGTCTTGTACGAATTGGTCTTTCTACAATAGTAGTTATCACTAGATGTACTTCTCTTCACATGTATCCTCATTTCTTGATGGCCTCCACTACAATTTAGCTTCACCACTCCTCAATGTGGAGCTCCCCCAATTCCTCCTTGGCTAGTAAGGTAGCCTCTCAAAATTGTTGAACGTGGAGTTAAGCTTTGGGGAGGGCTGATGTGATTTTCTCTAAATTTAAGAAACCATTTATAGACAAATGATTTTCCAATAGGGAGATCCAAATGTTGAACTTGATAAAATTTGCATGAATTTTCTTTCAAAAGTAGACGTATCATTAACGAAGACTAAATAACAATCAGGACTTGCAATGTGCTTGAGGTGTATGAAGTTTCTACACAAATTAGTTCATCATCTCAACCCATTGGCTTCCAAGTTCCACCTTGATCAACAAGTTTCCGATATGCTAAATATATTATATGGTACATGTAGGTGCAAGTCGTCTCTAATACCAGTGATCTAAATTAAGCTAATAATTTAGGGCACAATAAACTAGTAGAGTAACTTAATGTATTATAAGAAACAATTAAAGAAAATCAATTAGCACAAAATTGACAATTATTGAAAAGCTAAACAAATAGATCTTAAGTATAACTAAGAGAATATACAAAATAGGTAAACAATGTGGAAGAGATATGTTCCTTACAATACAGGAAACAATAATCTATTATAGAGCTTTACAATACAAGAAACAATAAGCTTACTAAACATAGAAATTTAAGACTATTGGTAAGAATTAACAAGCCACCACACTTGGTAGTGATGTGTATCCTTCTTGGAAATCAAATTAAACAGTCAAATAATAACATATCTATTAAAGAACTGAATATTACATAGGTAGTTGGTAAATATTTGAATGAATTAAAGAATGAGCAAGACGCTCATTTATAGTTTACAAAGACGATGTTTCTATTACAAAACAATCGGTGTTATTAAAAACATTCTAATAACAAACGAATAATAACAAAATTAGAGACATTCTAATATTTACAAGATTTACAATATTGACCATTAAAATAATAATAAACAAGATATTACGGAGATATTATTCTAATACCCTCCCTTAATGGTCAATCTGTCAACGACACCAAGGAGCCCCCCAAACTTAACAAACTTATCTGGAAGGAGGGACTTGATGAGAATATTTGTAGTCTGGTCCGATGTAGGAACATACTGCAAATCCACGGATCCATCTTCAACCAGCTGACGGATGAAGTGACAATGAATGTCAATATGCTTGGTTCACTCATGGAAGACTGGATTTTTGGCAAGTTTGAGCCCCCCTTGATTGTCGCAGAAGAGGGGCAAGAACCTGCTTGAGACATGTGGATGTCGGAAAGCATCCTTTGGAGCCAACCTGCCTCATAACATGCTTTGACCGTTCCCCGATACTCAACTTCCGTCGAGGAAAGAGATGTGGCATGTTGCTTACTACAAGTCCAAGTGATAGCACCTATGCCCAAACTGAAGGCATAACCGGAAGTGAACTTTTTGTTAGCAACAGAGCCTCCCCATTCTGAATCTGTGTAACCGATGAGTCTAGGATCTTTGGTTCCTCCATAGAGGATACCAAAGCCTAAAGTGCCCTTGACATAGCGTAGGATGCACTACGTTGCAGCCTAATGATCTAAAGTACGAGCTATCATGAAGTGGGATATGTAGCTCACTACAAAGCTGAGATCAAGTCTAGTGGCGGTGAGGTAGATCATATTGCCCACTAGTTTCCTGAATGCAGATTCATTCTCAACAGGAGAACTAAATTTGGCCGACAACTTCAGACCAAACTCCATAGGTGTACATGCAGATTTGCAGTCCTGCATTCTAAATTTGTCTAGCAGAGCCCTTGCATACTTAGACTGAGAGATGAACATGGTATGAGATTGTTGCCAAACCTCAATACCTAGGCAGTAGTGGAGAAGCCCAAGGTCGGTCATGACAAAAGACTGGCATAAATTATGTTTAATTCCCTGAATCAAAGATGTCAAACTACCAATGATTATCAAATCATCAACATATATAACCAGAAGGATAATATCACTGCCAGTAGTCTTGAGTCTTGACATACAGATTTGAATCAGAAGGACTCCTCAGGAAACCTTGATCTGTGAGGTACTTATCAATTTTCATGTACCATGCCCAAGGAGCCTGTTTGAGGCCATAAAATGCTTTCACCAGTTTGAGTACCTAGTGTTCTTTACCGACAACCTTGAATCCAAAAGGTTGTGTCATGTAAAGCTCTTCCTATAACTCACCATTTAGGAAGGCACTCTTTACGTCCATTTGATGGACCTTCCAGCAACACTAAGCTGCCATGGCAACGACAACTCTGATGGTGCTCATCTTTGTTGTCGGAGCAAAGGTCTCCTCATAATCAATTCCTTCACGCTGAGAGAAGCCTTTGGCAACAAGACGAGACTTGTACTTATCTATAGTAACATCAACCTTGCATTTGACTTTGTAGACCCATTTGCATCTGATGGGTTTCTTCCCTGAAGGAAGATCTGATAGAACCCAAGTATTATTTTTCAACAGACTATGATGCTTAGTTTTCACGGCTTCTTCTCACTCAAGTATCCCTTTCACCTCTCTGTATGTTTAGGCTCACACACACTGTGAATGTTGGCCATGAGCAAAATTGACAGAATCATAAGGTTTTCTCTTCTTTCGAGCAGTTCTACCCTCTAGAAGCTCATCATCATGAAGATCGCCAATCATCTTATCCCACCATTTAGGTCAAAGAGTAGAAGTATCAACATCAAAAGTAGGAGGTGCAACAGGATCAATTTCACCAAACAGAAGATTGGATGAATCTTGAGGAATATCAGGTGGTGTAGCTACATGTCTGGGTGATCCTACGGGAGAAGGAACTGGTGGAGATGCGGGAACAGGAACAACTGGAGCCCTCCCATCAGGTGGACCTAAGAGAAGACAGACACCCAAGTCTTCAGCCTTGAAAGGATGATCCTCTGAATCCATAACTAGAGGAGAGAGCCGAAATGGACCTCGTTCTCATCAAAGACCACATCACGACTGAAGATAAGACGATTTGTCTCGACATCAACCAGTCGGTAGGCTTTGTGATTATCACTTTAGCCGATTAGAATGAGTTTCTAGCTCTTGGCATCCAACTTTGTGCGCTTAGCATTAGGGATCAAGGTGAAAGTACTGGAGCCAAAAAATTTGAGATGACTAATTATGGGCTTATGGCTTGGCCAAGCCTCTTCTGGAGTCTGTTTCTTGACAGCTAATGTAGGAGAGCAGTTGAGAAGATAGACGGCAGTGTTGACTGCTTCAGCCCAAAATTTCTTTGGAACACTCTTGTGTTCAAGCATAGACCGGGCCATTTCGTTGATCGTGCAATTTCTCCTCTCAACGCCACCGTTTTGCTAAGGGGTTTAGGGTGTTGTTACTTGGCGCTTAATGCCATGTTGTTCACAAAAATGGGAGAAGGAAAAGGAATAGAATTCTCCCCCATTGTCAGTTCTAAGACTAACAATATGTTGACCAGACTCTTTTTCTACAAATGTTTTGAACTTTTGAAACAAAACAAACACCTCTGATTTCTAATGAATGAAATGTACCCACATTTTATGTCTGAAAACATCAACAAAAAGTAAAAAATACCTGGACCCAATAACAGGAGTAGTCATAGGTCCATAGATATCAACATGGAGCAGTTGTAATACCTTAGAAGCTCTCCAGGAATTGTCATCTGAAAATGGAGTGTGATGCTGCTTCCAAGCCTGACATGCTCCACAAACTCCGAGGTTTTGGGTTTTAATCTTCGGCAGTCGAATGACAAGATCTTTCTGAACAAGCTAAGAAAGATAGTGCACATTTAAGTGCCCATACTGCTGATGCCAGAGTGTACTAAAAGAGGAGCATTGGGCTGCCATAGCAAGCTCCTGAGAATCACCAAAGTCAACAAGTTTGAATAGACCATGATCTTCAAGACCCGCAGCAACAGTAGACAGTCTCCCTATCGATGATACTGCATTGATGTGAACTAAAGGTCACGTCTAGCCGAGGAGGATGTCTCAAAATTTGACTAGCTGAAAGAAGGTTGAGTTCCATTCCTGGAACATTGTACACATCAACGAAAATCAGTTTCCTCCCTCCAGAGTGAATTTGTACATTGCCCTTTCCGACAACGGTGTACTCTTCCCCTCCGAAAATAACTGAATCTGAGAATGGCTGAAAATCTGTGAACCAATCCCGGCGATGAGTGAAGTGGCGGGAGGCACCTGAATCAATATACCAGGCAAAAGATTTTACATGACTGCAAGTCTTTTAGCCATGAAGGCATAAAAGGCAAACTCGTTCTCCTCAGTGTGCTCTACTACATGTGTTTTAGGCTATGAACCAGATTGCTTGGCTTGCACAGCTAAGCGTTTACGGTTTAATGTGCCCATTTTTGTGCGGCTCAACTTTCAAAGGATTAGCTTATTTCCTGACCCTCATAGGCTAATGGAGTTGTTCAGAGGGTCTAGTTTGGGCATCACGAGCTTTTCAGGTGGTAGTTGTCAACCTTTACGTCACCAGATCCTTCATTTGTTCTGAGGCATTGATATTCAGAGGTTGTTGGGTCCATTTTGAGGGACTTACTATTTATAATAAGTCAACAGATGTTAGAGAGGGGCCCTTACTATTTTTAGTAAGGCATCCAGATTGACAGTGGGAGCAGTGGATTAGCCAATGATGAAGTCAGAATCATTAAATAATGGTTATTAATGGAGATATAATATTTAATTATTAGTAAAGCGTTACTTTAATAATAATTGATTATTTTAAGGAAATCTTATATTAACTTCATGTGACTATAATTAAAGGGGATTAATATTATAAAGTCAATTTATTAAGTGAGAGCATTTAATGACTTTATTTGACTTTATTATAAAAGGACATTCAATGATTATAAAGTGCATTAAATGAATATTTTATTAAGTGGCTCATTAAATGTTTTTCCTAAGTCAATGCATGAAAAACAAAAAGAAATATGATTTAAGTTATGTGAGATGTGATGGAAAAGCTTCTTGGTGAGAAGAAATATATAAATCCAAAGAGGAGAAAGTCGAACCATTCCATGCTTGTTTATTTGTTTTGTGTGGAGATATTTGGCAAGGGTTTGCAGAGTTTCAAGCTTGAGGAATTGATAATTCTTCTAAGTTTCAGCACTTTGAATTGGTGAAATAACCAGTGAATTGTGCATTATCGATGGCTTTATATTAGAAGCCATGAATGTGCAACATGTGAAGAATTTGGGGTTTGTTAGCAAGGAAAGCATTCAGTAAATTTGCACGAGTTGAAGGGTTTGACAACGAGTCTGATCGCAGCCTTCACACTCAGCGTATGAAGTCAAAAAAGGCAGTCACAGGGGCTTATGGTAGCCACGTGAGTCACTAACAAGTGATGCGAGGACTTGTTAAGGCACATTATGTGTATCATGATACGCGGGCCTCAATATTTCTAACATCCAAACTTCTCCTGCAATTCTATTTGGCCAATAAATTCAAAGCTGCGATAATCTCCAGGTTTTTTATATTGCAAATAAATTATATTTCCCATGCATTGTTCATCGTTGTAAATAATTTATTTCCTACAACTAAATAAAGAGGAATTCTTGTGAATAGTTGCAGCAATTAATTTGTATGCAAACTGTATGACGAAATGTCTTTGAATAGTCTAGTGCATTTTCAGAACGATATGTCTACCAAGTGTTTGTCTTAATGTTTGTTCTATGTATGTATGAAGTTAAAGGATATAAATCTGAATTGAGCTTACAAGTGTTTGATAAAATGCCTATGTAAGAGTTTAGGACATTGCGAAACAACAAATGCCTGTCAATTATCAAAAGTGGGTGAGTTAGAACCTGCAAGGGTTCTTACATAGGACACTCCAACTTCATATGACCAAACTTATGGCAATAGTTGCACTGAATATTTTTCTTCTTCAGGCCTTCTGATGATTGAGCAGAGGGATTCTACGGAGAAGGCTGAGAAAACTGAGAGTTGGCTAAGAAAGCTTGTTCGTTGGAAGATGAACTGGTACCACTGCCAAATTGTTGTTTCCAACGATCTTGTTGTAAAAGCATTATGCAAAGAAAGGAAAATGTCACATCAGCATGAGTGGAAGCAATGTTGAGAGTTTCAACAAAGTGCTCATAGGAAGACGGAAGAATTTTCAGGGTGATCACCACCATGTCTTCTTCCATTTTGTGTTTGATTGCTTCCAACTGATCTTGACTGTCCTTGATTTTATTGAGATGATCTTACAGGGACACCCGCTCATCCATCATGATCGTGAAGAGCATGTTCTTTAAGAACGCTCGACTCTTATCAAAGGTTTCATGTGAACCTTTTAGATGGCTCCAAATTTCTGCAGCTGTTTTGCCAGAAGGAACTTGCGGCAATTGATCATCAGTGACTGAGAGTTTGATAAGCATGATAGCTTCCCAATTTTTCTCGTCAAATTTGTCTTGCTCTTTGCCTTCATCTATAGGATGATCAATCTTGCCCAAAACAATTTTGTCAAGACATTTGTATTCAAAGATCGTCATTATACGCTACTTCCAAGTATTCTAGTTTCTGCTATTGAACTTCTAACTCCCCTCAAGCATAATATTCATCAGAGATGCCATTGCAGAAAACTAAGATCAAAAGTGGTTGACCGAATGGTGACACGAATGTCGAGGCAAAATAAGATTAATGAGTGAAAATCACATTTTGAACAAGACTAAGGCAGAAAATAGGCATTGATATCGAGGGTGAATAGTAAATTTTCAGGCATGGATCCCAATGCAAAACTTTTGACAGACCCAGAAAATTTCAAGACAAACCTAGAAAAACTCTCGAAAAGCCCACCAAGAATCTGCAATCAAAATTTGAAACTGACTAAAATATCAGAGGGTTTGGAAGAAACCCTAGTCGGCTGCAAATTCTGAAAGAAAAAATGGCAGATTGTTACAAAGAACAAAGAAAACTACCAGAAGAAACGGTCGACCACAGAGGGGGGCGAAATTTGTAGAAAACCCTAGATCCTTGTCTACAAACAACAGATGTGTCATCGATCTGTAAATAGCCGTCGTTCACAGAAAAATGAGGGCAAAAATAGCCCCGTGATTGGAGGACGACGCACGAGTAGAAAGAAAGGGCACTGAAAAGGGTGTCGACTGCAGAGAAAGGGCGTTGAAGAAAGAAGAAACGGTGGCCACAGAGAAAAAACTTCGGGTTAGAGAAGAAATCGAGGGCCACATTTTTATTTGCAAAGAAATCCAGTGCAAACAAAAAACGAGAGCCAGTCGACCACGAACTAGAAAACGTGTTTGCAGATGGTCGCGTTTTGAAAGAGAATGGCCTTCGACGGGATTTGTATGCAGAAAAATAAACGACGGGTTTAAGGTTGTGTTTGATATCCATGAATTGGAGGTAAAGAACAATACGAAAAAAACCCAAGAATAACCCCTAGTCGCAAGCCAAGAGATTTCCAAAAAATTTAGAAACAAATAGTTTCAAAAAGAAATTATAATTTTATTGAAAAAATTTGAACACTGCTCTGATACCATATTACATAGGTAATTGGTAATATTCGAATGAATTAAAGAATGAGCAAGATTCTCATTTATAGTTTACAAAGACGACGTTTCTATTACGAAACAATCGTTATTATTAGAAACATTCTAATAACGAAAGAATACTAACAATATTAGAAACATTCTAATATTTACAAGATTTACAATATTGACCATTAAAATAATTATAAATAAGATATTACAGAGATATTATTCTAATACTGAAAGTCTGTGATGGGATTATTTAATTTGGGTACACTACTTGTCAAGGTCATAAATCCTAACCCATTTCAAGAAATTCAAAGTTTGTATGTGCATTGGAAAGCTTAGGTCAAACTAATTAATTTGAGATGAAGCATAATGTATACAAGCTTCACTTTGTGCATCATCAAATTCCATTCTATAGAGACCCAAAAGTACAGAATATAAAAAATGTAGAAATACCAAAAACTAAAGTTTAAGAATTTTTTCAAAAATATATCTGAAACTGCCACATAGGTGACCCAAGATGTTCTTTACATCTAGGTTACACAGGGACACATCCCCTATTCCCAAACCCCCCGTCCCCGCCCCCTTGGTGTTTCCGAGACGGGGGACACAAAGGGGACGTCCCACCAACTGTCCCCAATGAGCAGAAATTGGTAGAAACGGTGGGAAACGTCCCCTATCGTTTGGGGACAGCTAGGGGAAATCGGGAACGTCCCTTGGCCATTCTAGGGATGGCTAGCCATCCCCAAAAGGCAGAGAAGGCTTCCGGTGTTCAAAAACATCAAAAAAAAAACTTGTCATTAAAAATTGCACATACAAACTGCATTGGAACAAGTTTAACAACTTGTAAATATTTTATATTTGGTTAAATTTTCTAAAGACCCAAATTTGTGAACCTCAAATATGGATCACACTCTGAACTTCATTATCAGACAGAACATTTTACTCATTCAGAGATGTTTTTTTGTTAGCAATGATTCAGAGATGCCACATTATCGACTAAAAGAGCCAACACAAGTCAATGTTTCTCTTAAGACAGGAAAGTAGAAGCAAATCTAAATGGGCTTTAACATTAACTAATGGTCCTCAGCTGGCATTAAGTGGATCTATGTTTCATGCATGCATCAAAGCATTGGAGTTGCAGGCTTCTTTTATGTCTTGGACTAGACATTTTCTAATTTTACCATAAAAGTTGTCATTAAAAAAGATATAAAACATGAAAAAACATTAGTATATTACTATATTTTAAAAAATTCATATATATATTGCTTACTGCCATCCCCTGCCGTCCCATATTTTTGGCCCTCTAGGAAACATCCCGGAAATGCATACCCTGCTGTCCTCCCATCCCTGTCCCCAAAATGCCGTGGAACATAGTTTTACATCACTTAGGCCTCTCAAACTTTCCCTTATTTTAGAAAGACAACCATGTTAAGAAAAGGCTGACTTATTTTCACCTTACATTGATTTATGTTTTTTTACTATTTCACTGGGTTCGTGCCTATGAGCATTCATGTCATAGTGTTTCCAATAATAGGGGCTTGTGTTTCTTATTAAAATCCATGCCTGATTTCTAGGAATTGGATGTCTACAATTGAAGGCACTGGGTTGTGGAAATTATTTGGTGTGTGCAACAAAAGGATGGCTAGCCAGGTGGAAGTGTAAAGAATGTGATATGATATGTAATTTTCAATCTACCTTCCTACATGCACTATTGCAATTCAAACATACAACAGCCATAGGATATATTTTTAAGACATCTTTTGATTCTCAATCGACACATAACTTGTAGCTCAATATAATCACGAAAAAATTCAGAGCTCTAGGTGTCTTATATAATAGTCACTACACTGATTTTGTATGCATCATGCTTACCTTATAAAGCTACATGTGACGGCCCTATTCCATTTGGATGTTTATATTATTTGACAGCATATTTGAGTTCCTTAAGTCACACAATAAACTGATTGATACAGATGTTAGAGTCAATATTAGAAGAGTATAAAAAGGGCATACAAAGCATAGCCATTAGGAAATAAAGAAAACACCACATGTATTCACTTGTTCTCTTGATTCTACTGTAAATGTGAACCAAGCCAGGAAATCAAAGTAACAACTGAATTAAAAAAGGCCTTTAAGGATTCATTATTTGTGCATTGTTTTAAGAAAGGTATTTACGTAAAGAACCATATTCTCAACTAAATTTTTTGTGATGCAATATATACACCTATAACCAAATTCTATGAGCAATACTACAATGAACAATCCTTACCATGTATTTGAGGTCTTGACATTTAACTCCAACCACTGCATGGCACCCAATAAAATTGTTGTTTCCAATGACTGTAGATCCTGGTAGATCAGCACCAACAATAGCACCACTGCCTGACAAAAGTCCAACATAGAGAGGCAAACAAATAATCAAGAAGATAACCATTACTAGTGCCTCTGGTATGAGAAAAAAGTCTTAAAGAACAAGAACTGTCAAAGGAATTTCAAAGCTGTTTTGGGCAGTTGTAAAATGGCTGACTTAGATATCTATATAGGGAGTGCTACTAATTAAAAAATTTAAGAACTAAGAATGGATTGGTCGTTTAGATAACCCACGCAGATACTACGCATCCATCTCCTAACTTTGTATTTCCAGATATATGACTTCCAGCATGCAACTGACAATTATTTCCAAGTTTTACTGCCTGGCCCACAGTACAAAATGGACCAATTGTCACACCCTGCAAGTTCACATTTTCTGCATCACATTTTGAAGGAAAAAAGAAGCAGGAAAAGTGCTTTTACAGCATTCAGACCACATTTCTTATTTCATCTTTAGCAGTCAGAACTCTGTTTATTTAAACATTTGCAAAGCTTCATGACATATTGCAATTTTAATAGAAAAAACAAGTAATCTTCTGGAATAATACATCAGGAGTGACAAATCAAAAATAAATTGTTTTTTATTATTTCAAATTTCTTGAATAGAAACAAACATATTTAATATCACACAGACAGGGGAGTATCATACTTGAAGAATATTTTACTGAAATAGATTAGACAGATTTTAGAACTGATTTCTACAGCCATCTATTCAAATTTCCATCAAGCAATTTTCAGAACATGCAATACAATTCATCTGGTATAATGAACCGAGCAGAAATACTGAAGAACCAGAAACAGTTCAAAAAATAATAAAAATTGAAAGAGCAAGAGGGAACAAAAGGGAAGGACGTTAGCAAAGAACTCAAGAAGTGGTACACAAAATTGATTCAAGCAAAAAAAGAAGAGTATGTTAAGGGTAGAAGGAAAGAGCTAATATCAACACGACCCCAAAAAGTTTTGCAAAGGGCTGCAGCAAGAGAGAAAACAAATTGAGAACACTATTACGGGTGCTCAATGGCTTGAGTATGCAAAGTTGCTCTATGAAAGGCCGCATGAGAAGAATGTTCCTCCCATAGTGAATACTTCGGAGGAACTCTTCATGGTTGAAGATATCAAGCTAGGGATAAAGAAACAGGCAAGTGGTAAAGCTAGTGATATTGATGGGCTGCAAGCTGAAATTTTAAACTGGGGAGCGAAAATCCTTGTGGCTCACATAAAAGGAATCTTCAAACGTGTCATCTACGATGGTTTCCGGCTGATTGGGTAACGAGTGTGGTTATCCCCCTCTTTAAAAGTGGTGACATCAATAATCCATCTAACTACCGCACTATTATGGTCAACCCCCTTTTTGGCAAACTTTTCGGGAGCATGATAGAACACAGAATCAGCAATTGGGTGGAAGGCGAAGGGAAAAGGGCAAGAGGGCAAGCGGGTTTCAGACCTAGGCATTCCACCATTGACCATTGCATCACTCTTCGTCAGTTAATAGAGATAATATGGGACAATCAAGGAGAAAAAGCTTATTGTTGTTTTGTAGACTTTAAGAGAGCCTTTGATGTGGTACCTAGGGACAAGCTATGGAACAGATTGGTAGAATTGGATATCCCTAACGAATATAGAGCAGCAATGCACAGATTATATGACAAAGTTAGAGCCAAAATCATAACTAATGAAGGAATGTCTGAATGTTTTGGTAGTGACATTGGTGTTAAGCAAGGATGTCCCTTACCCCCTACCTTGTTTGGGTTATACATTGATAAATTAGAAACTTGGTTAAATAAAACGGATGGGGAAGGTGTGCATTTGGCAGGGTATGTGGTGAAGCTTCTTTTGTACGCTGATGATCTTATTTTAATACCAAAAACAGCTCAAGGATTAAAAGATCATTTAAGGGCCTTAGAGTGCTTTTGCCAGGAGGTTGGGATGCAAGTGAACATTACCAAAACCAAAATCATGATTTTCTCTTTAAGGAGAAAAGAAAAGCATATTACATTCCTTTTTGAAGGCAGCCCGCTAGAAATTGTGAAAGAATACAAGTATCTTGGGATTGATTTTCATTATAAACATAGTTGGGAGACATGCAGAGAGAAAAGGTTACAGGGGGGCTGCAAAGCCTTGTATTTACTCCAGAACAGATGCAGAGCGGCTGAACCTTTGGGATTGGAAAACCAGGAATACTCTTTTCGGTTTGCTGGTCACGTCGGTGGTTCTTTATGGGTGGCAGCCTGTCAAACTGCGGTTGGTGGTAGCTAAAGAGAATTCAGAAGCACCTAATTACAAGCAATCTCAAAGTTAAGACCTTTGTACCGTATGATATCCTTTTAGCGGAAGCTGGGACTTTTCTGTTGGAAGCTTCAGCGATAACTCGATTACTTAGCTACTTAAAGAAGGTTGAAAACATGCAAGACCAACGATGGCCGAAAATTGTGACAGATGAGGATCTTATCTGTAGAAAGAAAACATGGATGAAGCAAAATAATAAGTGGTTCGATAAATGGAATATTAAGCTACATGAGTGTCCTAATATAAATGTGGACATAAACAAGTTTGTCATAGAGAAGTTTCAGAGTGTCATGTGGACTAATAACATCGATCGAACAAAGGCTTACTACATGCAAGTGTTCAACCCAACCGGGGAACATGGGGAGCAAACATACTTAGGGGCTGCTATTAAAGGGAAAGCAAGGTTGTTAATGACACAATTGAGGACAGGATCGCATCATCTCAAGTGCGAGGCAGGCAGATGGGGGAGGTCCAAAGAGGCTTGGGAGAAGAGAACTTGCATGTTTTGTAGGATGGGCGTAATTGAAACCGAATGGCACTTTCTCATAGAATGCGCAGCCTATGATGATATTCGAGCTAAATATGAAACCATCTTGAAAGTGGACAACATGAACAATTTATTTGAAGAGGATAAGGTCAACCAAACTGCTGGCTTTCTAGTCAAGATTCATAAAAGACGATCGGAGTTGGAAAGGAACATGGAAATTGTTTAAGGTTGAGAGTTTCTTTGGTCCCTTAGATTGCTTGGTCTCGTGGATGTCATTAAAATCATTCATTCATTCATTTCAGAATTAGTAGTCTCAAGCTGAGGGTCGACAATTATTTCAATTATAAGAAAACTGAAAAAGAATGGATGCCTATCATAAATGTATATTGAAAGTTATCTTTGACGTCTTTGATGCTTGTAGCATAACATACCTAATAATATATAGAAGATACAACAATCTAAAATACATTATCTTTTATGAACTTCACAATTAACATTAAAATAATTTAATTTGGTTCCATAGAAATAGCATCGTATAGTTTGACTACTAAGTTTGTCTGTTATCACCATCCTCCTATGATTGCCCACATATTGGACTAGAGAAAACTGGGAGATATACAAAGATGAATTCTGTTGAGAATATTATTGGAGTTTTTACTCATTTGCACATGAGACTTGTCAAATGATATCCTCCTCAATGACCATGACAATATAGAAGACATGACACCATCATGAGTTGTTCATCCAACAATTTCTACACTAATAAAGCCATGGTAAAGCCATACTCAACCATATAGTCTATTAGGTAAAGCCATACTCAACCATATAGTCTATAAGCTACTATAACATTGGAACCCACGAAGTCTTTTGTGTGTAGACCCCTATTGGCCACCAAGGCTTCATCTATAAAATTGTGGGTTGCCCCACTGTGATTAAAAATTGTCACTTTCTGCCCCTATAAGACTACTCTTACCTTGAATAAATTGTATCTAGGACTACCCAAGAGAGTAGTGATGGTCCCTCCTTTCACCTCCTCTAATGAGTACTCATACGCATCCACCTACTCACCATCAATCACCCATCTTGCTAATTGTGGTCCCCTCTATCTTCTCCTCTTCACTATATGAGACCAACTCTATACAGTGTACCTTCCCCTTTCCCAAACACCTATGATCGGCTTCCTAAGGTTCTTTGCAAGAGAAGCAAAGTTTTATCCTATGCGATTCATTTCAAACTACATCCAAATTGTTCCTTTTTGGCCACTCCTTTTGGAAAGGCTTTTTATCCTTCTTGGGTGGAAATGTTTTGGACCGATATTTGTTTCTAGGGGCTAAGCTCTCCATGTTTCTAGCCCTCCTGATAGCATTCTATAAGGTAATTGGATCAAATACTTTGACCCATCCTCAAAGTGGTTCTGTCAACCCTTCCACAATAGAACAATCAACCTATGTTGAACTAAGTTACCACATTCACTCCTGAACTCCAGAATTCCTGAGTCAGTTTGTCCAAAAGTCTGATCCTTGTCACATTCGCCTAAAAGTCTGTCGCAGAGCCGAAAATTTGCCAGAAAATCTTGTAGAGGGACCCAGGTGGAATTTTGGGCAAATTTGAGACTTTCGTTTTCTGCACAAGAACCCAGACAAACTTTCAGCAAATTTTGAGAGAATTTGACCAAAAACCACTTTTTCATTGACTTTTTCAAAAAGTTTTTTTGCCAAATTACGTCTATTCGACCCTCCAACCCTAAAAGTGACCACTAAAAAGACCAAAAAGGTTGTTTTATATGTCATTTGTGCATTTGTGCATTTGTGAATGAAAAAGTAAACTTCTTGCCTCCATTGCTAAACTTTCTTGTTTGGTTGCCATTGCTCAAGGAGTGTTGACAAGTGATTGTTGCATGCTCTAAGTGTGTTTGTGAGCTATTCCTACGTGGTTGCAAGTGTGGACAACTGCTTAAAGACATTGAAGAGGAAGATTTCAACAAAAGAGGTAGGGTTTTGTTTCTTTTAAAAAAAAAATTGTATTTTTTTTACAAAATGAAATGAGCTCTCTAGTTTTATTTTCTTTTTTCATTTTGGTTTGTGGCTTTAAGTGTTGTTTGTAGATTCATATAATGGCAAGTGTTTCTAACACTAGAAACTCCCGGTTCAAAACAGACCAAACCTCTTCACTATGGAAATATGTGGAAATGGTTCGACCAATGCCAGGTGGAGGAGGTTTTATTTGGATTTGCAGCCATTGCAAAGAGGAATTTAGTAGATCTTATAGTAGAGTGAAAGCACATTTGTGCTTTATTCCTCAAAAAGGCATTAAGTTTTGTACAAGGAAGACAAGAGTTGATGGGATAATACCTAAAACCCTTCTTCCAAACCATATTGTGAACAAATATATTCAGGAGCAAAAACAAGCAGAAGAAGCAGTTGGGAATGCAAATTCTCATCCTTTGCAGAAGTCTAGAAATAAAACAAAAACATCTATGGCTTCAGTTTCCACTTCCAATGAACAACCCACAGAGGGTCATCCATTCTTTTGTGTTCCTCAAGAACCAGTGCCAAATCAGAGAGAAAAGGGGCCCTTGGAAATATCATTTCAGAAATGAAGCTAGAGACATTGCTGAGGAAGACATAGCGAGATGCGTCTATGCAAATGGATTGTCATTTAATGTTGTTCGCTCACCGTATTGGCAAAAAATGGTGAGATCAATTAATGAGGCTCCAAAGGGGTTGAAGGGCCCGAGTTATGAGAAGGTGCGCACCATTTTATTAGACAGAGAGGTGATCCATGTAGAGGCTTCCATGCAGCCCATCAAGGATTCATGTATCGAAACAAGTGTGACCATAGTATCTGATGGATGGAAAGATGCGAGAAATCGTCCTTTGGTCAAAGTTATTGCAGTGTCCACGAGAGGTGCAATGTGTTTGAAAGTTGTGGATTGTGAAGGGGAGGTGAAGGACAGTCCATTCATTGCAAACATTCTCATCCAAGCCATTGAGCAAGTTGGCCCACAATGTTGTTCGGGTAATAACCGACAATGCCAAGAATTGAAGGGTTGTCAGGTTATAGGTTGAGGAGCGCTTCAAACATATTTTTTGAACACCTTATGTTGTCCACTCACTCAACCTAATGGTGCACAAAATTGACACTAAATTGAGTGGATCAAAAAAATGTATGAAGATGCACAAGAGATCCAAATGTTCGTCACAAACTACCATATGACGCAAGCCGTATTTAGACAATTCTCGAAATTGGAGGTCTTGAAGGTAAGTTAAATTATTTAAAATTTAAATATGTTTTAGAAATTTAGACTTTAGTTTAGCAAACTTTCTATGTTTTTAAATTTAAATTTTAATCTTGATTTTAATTTATTATTGTTTTGATTTTAAAATAGGCTGAGACTCGTTTTGCCTCCAACACTATTGTTTTGAGATGTCTTGTGAAGGTTAAAGAGGCATTGTCTAGAATGGCAATCAGTGCTAATTGGAGCATATGGAGACAATCTAGTAGTACCAAGGCAAATGTCACTAAGGAAATGATACTAGATGACTCTTAGTGGGATCGTGTTGAGTACCTCCTGAGCTTCACTGAGCCTATATTGAGCATGATCCGATACACTAACATAGATAGGCCTTGCTTGGGTGAGGTATATGATGGCATAGACTCCATGATTGAGGATATTAAAAAGATCATAAATGAGAAAGAGCAAGATCTTAAAGAAAAGTTCTTCAAGGAACTACAAATAATCATGGTAGAGAGATGAAACAAAATGACTACTCCTTTGCATCTCCTTGCCTTTGCATTGAGCCCCAGGTTCTATAGTCAATCGTTCCTCAAGGAGTGTACCACTAAGTTGCCCCATACAGAGATCCTAAAGTTGCTCATAGGTACTGTAAATGCAACTGAAACAATATTCAGAAATAAATATAATTAATAAAATAATAATTCTGAAAGTTACCTTAGAAAAATCTGAGTTTTAATATATTCAAATATCTCTGATTTAATCAGTGATCAAGGA
>MU226130.1:702908-717620 GCA_018584345.1 Thuja plicata
CATCTTTTCTTCTGTTAGGACATCTTGCAGCAAAGTGTCCAACCTCTTTACAATTAAAACATACAAGTGGTAATTTACCTTTGTATCTACCTTTGCCTCTCTGCAGTCTTCTTGCCATTAGTGCTTCTATCTCATCAAGCCCTTGATCCTCATTATCACTTTCACTATCATTCCTCGTAGTGTGTCTATGACTTGACTTACTTATTCTCAAAGAAGATTTGAATGCAGACTCTATAGATGGTAAGACATTATTATCAAAGTTATTCATCTCAAATGAAATCAGTCTACCAATCAGACTATCTAGAGTAAAAGTATTGTTTGCAACTGCTCTCATTTCTTGTATAGCAAATACTCTAATAGCATATATAGGCAGTAAGGTTCTTAGGATTTTACTTACCACTGTCTCTTCTTCAAGTACACCTCCAACTCCTCGGATAGCATTGACTACTTCTTTGATTCTGCAGCTGTACTGAGTGATATGTTCTCCTTCTTTCATCCTTAGGTCATCAAACCTCCCTCTTAGGCTTTCTGCCTTGGATATTAGTACATTAGCATCTCCTCCATGTACCAGCTTCAATTTATCCCACATTTGCTTTGCAAAGGTGCAAGTTTTGACATCTTCAAACTCAGCATCGAAGAGTGAGGAAGCAAGCTCTATCATCATGCAATTATGCTCATGCTTTTCTCTCAATTGCTCAAGAGTCTGAGGTCTTATAGGCAACACATATTCAGTATCAAGGTGTTGAGTAACATCATTACCAATACCTGATAGGTGGAGTCTTATTATGCTTTGCTATAATGCAAAGTTGTCTTTATTCAACTTGGGCACATCTTGTTTGTTCATCTTGTCATCTTTTCCTTGAGCTGTTAAACTCCCTTTCTAAGCACACAAGCTCTGATACCCATTGTTAGAAATAACTAAGAGGGTGGGTAAATCAGTGGCCTCAAAAATATTCCAATAAATCAACCCAAAAACTTAGTACCACAATATTAAGCCTCTAGTTATCTTCAATCCTACAAGATGTATACCTTCAAATGATCTTAACAAATAACTATTGCTTGGAGTTCACTGTTTAAACCTTATACTTATGTTTACCGATTAGCAGTCTTTCATTTACCGAAAAACAGTTATTTGCTTAGTGTATATCGATCAATCCAGATTGGTTATGTGTAATGCAAAACACTAAAGTAATGACTCATAAACACATTGACAATGGATTTTTAACGTGGAAACCCTTTTAAGGGAAAAACCACTTGGGACCGGTAACCCAAAATTTTCACTCTTCTGAAGTAAGCTCGGCGAAGAACAAACCCTATTAAAGGTTACAAACACACTGATAGGTGTGGCCTTGTTAGAGGATTTAAACAGAATAGTTTGTCACTTGATATCAGGCATCTCTATGCTACCTTCTATGACCAAACCCAGTGTAGTCTGTCAAATGGTATCTGGCATCTCATGCTATCTTCATGATCAAACTTTTTGATACTCCTTGGGATGTATCTCAATATAGAAAGGATTGTTAAATCCTGCTCGGTTAAGAGACTTTCTGAAACAATGGTTGAACTAAAACAGTAAATGATCTGTTCACACATACAACTTAGACTTGCAGATTTTCAGATCTATTGTAAGCTCATTATACCTTTCTGATCAATGTGTCTTTTCAATACCTTTGCTCCACTTCTTTCTGCTCGGTGATGCTGTGCTTCTCTGTTGCTCGGTGTCCGCAGAAATCTTTAGCTCTTTCCTCAGCTTGATTGATCAGGACTGTATGAAGTTGTTCTTCATCAGTTTCTCTTCAGCATCCTTCTTTTCCAATCACTCCCCTAATTCATAATGAATCAGATTGTCTCTTTATAGACATGATATCACCGTTTCTAACTTCTTGATTTTCTTGTTCTTGGCGTGATCCGCAATCTTCGCCAGTCTTGCTTTAAAACTTTACTCAAGTTTTATCCCGTGGATTTCTCCATGACAACTGGATAAAACAGCTTTAAATCTTTTACTTATCTCTAGCTTTAACTTGTCAATGAAAACAATGTTAACAACCAGTTAAGTCTATCTTTAGCTCTGCCAGCTAAGTATTTTGTCGTTTCTGAACTTCAGTTCCTTTCAGTGTTTTAACTCTTTGATAGCTTCGGTCAACACTTCAGTTCTCCTCGGGCATCTCCGTCGGGGTTGTCTGTCTGTCGGGTAACACTGTAATTTTGGCCATCGGTAATGCTTGTGATTCTGCTCGTCGGTAATGCTTGTAGGTTTTCTTGCTCGGGCATCACTGTGACTTTGCTCTCGGGTTTCTCTGTCCGTCGGGTTCTAATAACTGTCGGTGTTTGTAATCACTTAGTGAATGTTGATCTATTATGCATTACTAAAAGCATTATCTTTATCTCTCCTATTCTTTGAAGTCTTTTGACACTTTGAATATAACCAATCAGATTATATCAAGTTGACATCAATATGACAATACAATCCATTAACTGATTTAATGTCTTGCATTATCTTTCTGCATTTCGGTGATCAACTTAACATCTTCAAACATTCAATCAGTTATATGCGGAAAAAATCAGCACTGAGTTTTGCAAAAAAGCACAACATTTTTTTAGGGAAAAAATCGCAAACCCGCTCGATACTTTTAAGTTGTAATCGGCGGTAGAAATATTTCTTTGTATCAAACTCGTTGCAGTCGCCTTTTTTTTCCTACGATAAGATTAAAACCTGACATTTCAACCTCTCTTTGGATGCAACAGCAACCTAGGGCACCTGACGGTGATTTAGTGCACGCAACTGTGAATAAGGGAAAACTAGTGTCATCTCCCGTTTCTAGAGTGGACATCAAAGATGGAGGATTTGGCCTATCATTGGAGTCTCGTAGGCTAGCAGAGATGGATAGGGACTCATTTAATGCATACAGTGACCGGATTTTGGCTTTACAGGCAGTTTGGAGCAGTTCATAGATTTTAGGGGATATCCCTACTTTTTAGGATGTGGCAGTTTCTAGATGTGAGGTCCCACTGGACCATTCCATTGTTTCAATTTCACGATGACAGGGTGTGTTCCCTAGTTTCTAGGAGCATCCCTAAATTTTAGGGATGGGACTGCCAGTTGACCCGTCTCGTTCGGTATCAGTCACAGACAGGTGACATGGTTAGACTCATGTTTATTTGGTTGATTTGGTCTATCAGAGGCAAAAAGAGAAATATTTTAATATATTTAAATATTTCCTTAGTGATTAAATAATTTATAATAAGGTTACTTTTATAACCATTTCGGAGTAATAAGTGAATAATTGCTTCATTTGGTCAGGGATGCCTTCGTGTGATAGCTCATTTGAAAGGTCTCGAATTATTATAAACTATTTTCACTATCCGGAGACCTTTTGGTGCCTTGAGTTATAACATTTTAATAAAGTAATGTTTTTCCTATAGCATGGACACCTTTATTTGGGAAAATATTATTTTATTATAAAGTGTTAAGTATAAAGTGTTAAGTGTATTTCTCCTACTTTCTCCTATATCAGAGTTCAGGGATTCTCAGCACAACAATATAAACTCCCACGATACCCTACTGATATAATGGTCTTGTTGGAGATCACTCGGCAGTTAACAGTGTATGATAAAATCCAGAAGAGAAAGAAGATGTTGGGATTGGAATTCCCAATCCCCATAGGTGAAGACAAGGTTGAAATGTGTTCGTGCTTGAAGGCAGCTGAAAGGTCATCTGATGAATTGCATTTCTTCCGTCTTCCACTTTTTTCAAGAAGAACAGACTATGACCCATATAACAAAATCAGATCGATGGCAGGTGCAAGATATCAACACAAGATGCACCTTGAGCATTTTTGGGCCAATGTTGCGAATGAGAGTGAAATTAGAAAAAGGATGTATTCCAGATTGCCGCTCAATTTGATCAAAGCATGCAAGATCTTTCAAGTACCTAATCAGATGGGAGAAGATTTGAACGTGATACATAAAGGATACAACTGAGAGAAGGAAAAGGCCATCCATCCCTATGACTGGTCAAGGAAGGAGATTACAGACATTGACATATTATCTATACTAGTCTTGGATTTCACAAAGTGGTGGATTGAACGACAATTGGACAAGCTCGCCATGCCAAAGGATGGTTGGACATACAAGCTGATGGATCACTTGCTATTGAGAGATGAAAGACCACAGCAACCATCTGTAGATAGAGTTGAAGAAGGAGAAATCCCATCAGGAAGTGTTGAGCGAAGGAAAAGAAAAGGTGTTTCTCAGGAAGTGCAACAAAGAGGTATTCGTATTGAAGAGCCCCAACAGAAGAGTCAGAGATCAGGAAATGCACCATCCTCGCCTAGCTAGACTCTGAGTTTGCAAGAGATTGACCCTTTTCCCAGAGGAGAACTAGAAACCAGCGGAAGGAGGTTAAAGCAAGAATACGTGACTAGATCAGTACAAGATAGAGAAAGTAAAGATGCATGTGAACTGGCCCAAGGAAGAAATAGGGAACAGAACGAAATGATGGAAATAGAGGAACCTGTGGCAGAGGAAGAAGTTCTTGCAACAGAGGCAGAAGCAGTAGCTCCAGAGACAACGGTAGAAAGTCCTATGGCCGAGGAAGAAATTGATGTAAGGGCAGTGCAAGGGAAAGAACAGTTGGCAGCTTAGAATGATCAGGGCGTTACTATTCCAAAATGGATGAGGCAAAGAATACAGAGAAGTCAAGAGGAGGTTGACCCGATAGTCGAATTGCAAGAAATCTTGAATCGAGTCAACCAATCACATGAAAAAAGGAAAAGCTAAGAAGTTTGCAAAGGTAATCAAAGGGGAATCCAGATCCAGAATTCTGCAGTTTGCAACTCCGACAGTTGACAAGGCAAAAGATCATATTACTCTCGATGACTATAATGTGAGGGAGATTGATTTAGGCCATGCCTCCCGAGAGCAGGTGTTGGAAGAATTCGATGATTTTGCACAAGCAGTAAAGGACAACACGAGGAAGCTAGAAGAAAAATACCAGAGGCAGAAGGGAGAGACCAAAGCATTGTGCAACTACATCAACAGCCTACCTCATCCGGTGAGGGAAGAAGGTCCAACCTTTGTTCCTCCTCCAGTTGTTTCGGTTGAGTCAGTGGAGAGTATAGATAGAATCAGACGAATTGCTCAAGGAGCAGAAGTTTGGATCGAGGGCATCCAGAATGAGGCCTACAAGCATGTTGAGGACTTAGTACGAGTTTATGACCAAGGCACTAGCCATCCTTTCCCGGATTCAGTGCACGGAGGAGTCGTGGGAAGATGAGCATATTTATCAGGATGAGATGATTACGAAATTGCAGGAATTGATGGAGACACCCAGGCATGTACTAATTGACTGTGGGGTCATTAAGGAAGGAGGAGCATATGATTTTACTCGATGGTATGGCGCAGTGCTTGTGGCAAAGGAAATGTTTGGACATTTCGTCGAGGAGTCCAATCGATTGAGGGGGATAGCTGAGAATATCAAACAGGAGGTCTCCAACACTATTGCCTCACTGGTATCACAAAGGTTGTTTGAAAATGAAATAACTGTAAGCAACCTAAAGAGTAGATTGGAAGAGTCCTTTAGATTGAATTTCTTCACCAAGGATGACATCGAGAACTTCTCCATTTTCTCGAATAATATGCATACAACTCGGGATTTATTGTCGGAATGGGAGGATAGCTTGAGAAAATCTGAGTGAGCTATGGTAGCTTTGGAATTCAAACGGGAATCATCACGGAGTGTCAGCGTTGACAAATTAGAGGTAGTTTTGGGAAGATTCCAGGCATTCAAACAGCGAGGTCAAAGCTAGGCTATTTTGGTCAAGGATGCATTTAATGCATAGTGGGCATGTGTGGCAATCATTTATTTCACCCCACCCTCTTCCTGGATAGGCATGCATGGTGGGCATTTATTACCCACGAAGGTTGTGGATTCTTCTCAGTTAGTCAAAGTTGACCTTTGCATTAATGTAGATTCTCTTTTCTTTGGCCTAACCCTAATTAGGGTTGAGGTGGCAAAATCTAGGCCGTTGGTTATTGTCTTGATCCGGGCCACTCGTTGCAACTAGGAACCTATATAAAGGCCTCATTTCTCATTTGTAAGCAGTTGAATTTTGAGATTGTTGCTAAGGGCTATTGAGACAATCAAATTTTCATTGAAGTTTGGTGATTATTTGATGTGTCTTGGAGCTTGCTTGGTTTCATAATTCCCTCATTTAGATTAAGTTGTTAGATAAAGCATTGTGATTGCAATAGAAAATATGATGGTGTTTTGATGAATTCCTTTTAAATCATACTTTTGACGTTTTACTGATTGTAAATCGTTGTGCAAAGTTAGCCTGAACCCCATTCCTGTGTATGCTTAACTTCTATCATTCACACGCATTGTTCTTTATGATGATGTTCGTGGTGGTATGAAAATCAGTTGCACTAACCCTTGAAGATTGCACCGGTTCTCGCGTAGTTGTAGTTCATCTTGGCAAAGCGAAACTTGGTTATTTGGGAATTTATCCACCAAAACAATATTCATTGTTGTCATTGCCCTTAGGAATAGATTAGAAATCCTAAACCCTTTTTCCTTTGCTTTCCACATATTCCATGAAAACCCAAAAAAGTGTTTGCAAATGTAAGGCCCCTCGTGATCATCAACAAATCACATCACCCATTGAGATTATCCACAGTCAAGACCTGACACGAAAGGAACCTTGGAGTGACCTATATGATCTTCTCACAATCTTAGCAGATACGGAACTTTGGTCAAGAGAGGATAAGATACTTTGGTATTTTGTTCTACAGTTTGGTGAGTCATAAAACGCACATCAACAAAGCCCTTCACCCCTCTTCTGCGAAAATCAAGGGGTGCTCAAACTTGCCAAAAATCCAGTCTTCCATGAGCGAACCAAGCATATTGATCTTCATTGACACTTCATTCGCTAGCTGGTTGAAGATGGATCCGTAGATTTGCAATATGTTCCTACAGCGGACCAGACTGCCAATATTCTCACCAAGTACCTCCTTCCACAGAAGTTTGTTAAGTTCAGGGGGCTCCTTGGTGTAGTAGACAGATTGACCATTAAGGGAGGGTATTAGAATAATATCCTATTTATTATTAATTTAAAGGTCAATATTGTAAATCTTGTAAATATTATAACCAATATTGTAGATATTCTTTCGTTATTAGAATGTTTCTAATAACGATTGTTTCGTAATAGAAATATCGTCTTTGTAAACTATAAATGAGCGTCTTGCTCATTCATTTATTCATCCAATATTTTACCAATTACCTGTGTACTACAAGCTAGCAGGATACACTACTCTAATACCACTACAATGATCTGTCCCAATTTTCTATGGCAAATTTTTGGAAGAATTCACAGTTTCAAAGCATGGACATTTTGTGTAACAACTAGTGCGTAGCTGATTTGATTCAATAGTTTTGCAATTTGTTTGATAAACTGATATATGTTCATCATAGAATATTTGTAACAATAATTTCATCACATATTCATCATTGGCATATCAAGACATTATAACAAACAATTGTTCTTGTTGATTCGTATGGTTATGCATGTTAAAGACAACATTCAAGTAGCCATTTGTGAACAGAAAGTACATAGATAGACTATAATACTCTCTGACGCCAATGACCTTACATTGCCTGCAGTTGTTACTGATTAGTGCCAACACGTGTAGAAGACTTCCCAAGACCCTAGCAGTCCTCCAAACTTGCCTATTGTTGTAGCAACCCTCACGTCCTCCTGCTGGGTCAACTCAACCTGCAACAAGACTCCTAAATCTCTAAAATCTACCCCAAACAACAGCGTTGGAATGTCTCTGTTAGTGCTGACTGCAGTAGTAATCCACACACCACTCTTTCTTCTGGTTTGTGGCTAGAATGGGAAACTAAAAGTCCATGACTTGTCTTGGGGAGTCCACACCCAACATGACAGTACTATTGGTGGCCAGGTATGATAGAAAAGTGAATCACCCAACAAGGGAAAAGATGTCAAACAACTATAATCCTCATGCCAAACATCATCTTTTCAGTAATACATCATAAATGGCATCCATGTTCATCATCTTGAATAATGTTCGAAAAAACAACCAATGTCATGATCCTTTATCCAAAAATCGGAGAGCTATTTTTTCCTTTTGTTTGAAAACCTCCGAAAATTTATCAAAACTACAATTGCTAAACACTTGCGTGAAACCTGTGTGATTGCACCTGCAAATCGGCTACGGTAGATATCTTACCACCGAAACCAATTCCCTTATGGTTTTCATCCTAGGGTTTGCTCTCACTGAAAGCTTCGAGTCTTTGCAAGAAATAAAATCCAGCATGAGCAAATAAGCTCTCAAATCGCCCTTTTATAATTTCCCATAGAACTTTCCTGAAGGTTCTTTTAATTTCCCACTCAAAATATAGCATTAAAGCACCTTTATAAAGTGACTTTATAATATCTGTCTTTTAAATCACTTAAGTCAAATTAATTAATTAAAATAAGGTCACCCAAAATTTTACTTTATTGAACAATTTTATTTTATTTATTTATTTATACCCTAACAAAGCCCAAAATTAACCTATGAGAATTAAATAGGCTGAAAGGGATGCTTCCACCTACTCTGCAGAAGGGGACATTACAGCAATAACATATACGAAAATTTGTTTTCACTGGGCAAGCGATTGGGTCAAGCCCTCGGTGGTAGACCTTTCAATTATACACCTTTTATTAAGATCTATGGAGGCCTTTGTACAAGCCTCAGTTTGATTACGATGAACTCACATGCCCATTCCAAACAAATCAAATTTTCACTCTTTGTATGTTTAAATTTTCAAGACCCTTCCAAACATGCAAAAGTTGATTATAGAGCTGGATTGTATTGATGGCAAAATGGATGCAGTGGTATAAAAGGACATGCTCAAGTAATCATTTAAATCATGAGCCTTTACAGGACATACCTGGTGAAATAGGTAGAGAAAATAAATAATTCTTCTTGGGAGCTCCTATTTTTAGTCTCCTTGCTGGTTTCTGCCATTATTACTTTCTATAGTATTTGTCTGGATTTCAATTCAGTTATATTTGTGAATGTTGTAATGTATAGAACTTTTGTTAAGTATGTTACAGTCCTCCCTGGTAGTCACACAACAGCTTCTACCAATGTGCAATACGGAAATAGAAATCTGAATATTCTGTCTAATCTTTGGAGACCTACTAACGGCCATTTTGGGATTTTAATGATATCTAGCAGTATCAGGGTTTTCTGAAATGGTGGTGTTGTCAATCTTGTTGTTTTATTTATATCAGGGCAAGGACTTGAACCCTAGAACTCCATGAACCTAATTGTTGTATTGTGTTTCATCAAAAATATAATGGTATTTTCATTTTAGCAAATAAAAAATGAGAGCATGCTCAATTACCCAAGGATAAGTTTTGTTTAATACATAAAGCATACAACCATGACTGATACCAATAATAAACTAGCTTCCGTTGATATATTATCATATTCAAACTGACATAATTGTAAGGGCAAACAAGAGATGAAAACATTGCAAAGATATCAAAACCTTGACTATCACACAAAGAAAAGGGACAATTGAAGCACCTCTCCTATAACAGCATCAGAATGCACAATTGCCGTAGAATGAACAAGTTTTTGTCGGGGAAACACATTGGCAGGAACCCGTTGCATCGGTTGCTTTGATAGTGCATCTAAATAATCTTTATCATCAATATCCTTTAGGTCCGATATCTCTGAATCCAAAAAGAATAGAAAGAAGAGATTTGTTAGTGCCATTCAAAAAGATGAGAAAGGCAACTTTCATGCATCGTGTTACATGTCAAAAAATATTACAGAAAATCAAAGATGGCAAGCTGTAATGACCGTTCTTAGTAAAGAATTTTAACCTACAACAAAAATTCCAAATTAGGACTTGGATGTAAAACAATAAATGCAAACCAACCATATTCTGTAAAACAGATATGGTAAGTGCAACAGATTTTTAATAGGAAAGACTGCTACAATTGGTTGCAGTGGCTGCTTTTACTTCTTGGCACTAGTGCTTTACAGTTAAACCTATAAATGATCTTGGAAAAACAATTGGCATGTTATTACTGAGATTTGATAAATTGATTACATATTAGGAAGCAAATCACTTGGTATGCAATTACTGGTCTTATGGTTAATCAACAATCAACATTGCAGAGGTATAATTTGGTCAACTATTATAAAGAAATTGACAAAGGATAATTCACCATACATTTATTGTGTACACTGGTATAGAAAATGAATAGGACCTTCCTAACAACAATGGGGAGGAAGCATTCTGGTGTCAGAAATATTTAGTGTGCTCCTTACCAAGACTTCGGAGGAATAAACATAGACATCCTTGCAGAGATTCAGTTTGATATCACTAACAATATTCAGAAATGATATAGTATGATTTTCAAACTTTAAAGATTTGGCCTATCTATAACAAGATTAGAAAATTATTACATACACAACTATTAAGTTTAGTGACATGTGTGACCTTGACCTAATAGGCTGACTACAATTTAAAAATCATCAAGCACACTGAATATTCACTAAATAACAAGTTTCAGGAGAAATGAAGTAGCTGATTGCCTAACAAATCAAGGAGTTTACTCTATATTGTGGTCTTGAAGAAAGTGATATATATGTGAAATAGGAAAGTAAGTACAAGCAAGAATTACAAGCATTCTGCAGATTTCATATATAGCTGAGTAGGAATCAGCACTTGCAGAGTACTTTTATAAATTCAAAAACCATATATTTGTTGAAAATGTGAAGGAAATTACCAAGGATGATAATAACAAAAAGTGAGGCATCTGAGAGGCTCTTGAGATGGTGACAATTCCAAAAGTTTGAAATAGGGATGCTAGTTGATATAATGTGAAGCATGGAAACTATCAATTCAATTTTAGTTTTAACTGTGAAGCACATAAAAAAAAGATGTCGTTTATATTCAGAAGAAAAATTTTCTCCATCTCCATAATGTCTTTTCAATTGTTGCACCTATATTGGAGATTTGACTTGAATATTTTGATATCCTGACCATTATTAAATTAAAAAATAATAGGATTTTAATGTTTGTATGATTTAACACATTTTTTAAGTCATCTCAAAGATAATCACCATTGATAATCATTATAATAATGATATGTCTTATCATTTTGTTAGTAATAATTACAAGAGAAAGGGAGAAATTCAGCAAACAAGCACCTCTAAGCATTTGTTAATATGAAAGGAACAATGATTGTAATCCACCACTTTGTGCTTTACACCCTCTAGTCCATTTTTCCCTTAGCAAAGCTTTTGGAGCATATAATGCCTTATAAGTTACTGAAGTCTCAAAATTATCGCCAATGTGATATCAACCCAAGTACAAACAAATCTTGTATCTGTGCTAAGTATTGAAAGCTTTCATGTGGTCCTTTAATTAGAATTTTCGTTTTTATGGGACTTGACCCGTGTGTGTTTTAAAGCATCTAAAAATGACTCCCATGAACGATCAATGCACCAGTGACATTTTTCCTTACATGTGTTTAATAATAATTGAAAGGCTACGGAATGCACTTAGCACACAAACACCTTTAAATATTCTTAGATATGGAGACAAAGAGAGATGTGATCCACTGTTTCGTTATTTTCATCCTCTAACCTTTCCCCATTGGCAAAGCTTTTGAAGCATGTAATTCCTAGTAAGTCTATCTTGTCTCACAATTCTTGCCAATTTGAGATCAAACCAAGTACAACTCAATCATGTATTTGTAATTAGTACTGAAGGCTTTCACAATCATTTTTATTAAAATTATAAGAAGTTGCCCTATCCATGTTTTAAGTCATCTCAAATGACCTCCAGGAGTATTACCACTCATTTAGTAGTGACATTTTTCTTTGTGCATCTTGATAATAATTACAGGGCAAGGGTACACACTAACATTAATTCAAGTACAATTCAGTCCTATAATCAAGTTGAGAATCAAAATCTTTCGTAGGCATTTGCATCTCAAGGTTTGTATGTCCTTTTAATCTTTTGAGAGCCCAAACAACCAAATTTTGGGCTTTTTTTGTGGATAGGTTGACCAAACAATTCCATTTCTCCAGTTCAAGATACAGTTCTTTAGACATCATATGACAAAGCTATGGCAAACATAATAGATTGAAATGTATAACGTTCCTTTTTTGGAATATTATTGATTTCTTTAACTTAAACAATAATTCTTACTTCAAAATGATAATAACTTTATCAAACATCAGAAATTCAAGATAATAATCAGATCAACAAATCAAAGCATAACCTCAAAACCAATCAAGATCTTGAATTTTTTGGGAATTAACTTGGCCGAGGTGTGAAAGGATCTCCGTACCTTCCAACTCCTAGCCCAAGAGAATGAAAGGGTTTTTGTCCTTCCAACTCCTGCCCCTAAAGCATGAAAAGATTACGTCCTTCCAACTCCTAACACTAAAGCATGAACAGATCCTAACCCTAAAGCATGAAAGAATTACGTCCTTCCAATTCCTACAAGATAATTCCTCAAATTCAAACTGATTGTTTGATGAATTTGCTTGAGTAATGCTGACTGATATTTCTGGATGGATTGGCAATTAAACATGCAAGTAAGACCCGAAAACCTATTAATAAATTTCTATTAGATTAAATATATTTACAGATGTATGTACTTCTAATTTGCTGCTCTAAATTGTGGGTCTGCTACTCAATATATTCCTCTAGTAATACTCCTATATCAGTTTCTGATTGATGTCTTGGATGATTCTAACTTGATTGATGGATTGCTATTTGATGATTGATATTTATCTGATTGATTGATTGATTGACTGAATGAATTCCTTTTATTGGATGAGTGATGATTAAGTAATTGTTGATGAGATGATTTATGAGTGTTGATGTGATGAATGCTAGTTTGATAAATTGGTGAATGACGATTGAATGAAAACTGATTTGCTGATTGATTGTTTGCTTGATTTGATAATTGATGATTGCTTGATGAATTGATGAGTGATCCTTGAATGCTTGGAATGATTGCTCCTTTATTGGTAAAAGAGTCACCTATCATAAGAATCAAGTAACCACTCTTCATTGTTGACTTTGACAATAAATTATTTTCCACATTGATCTCCCTTGGATGTCCTCCTCAAATGAAACCTTCTTCCCTTTATATCTTCCAATGTGAGGGAGAAGTCGCACCCCTTCATCATGTCTTCCCTTTGCAAGGTCACAACCTTTCACAATTACCACCCTTTAAAAGAGTGAAACCTTTCATAATTTCTGACCTTTGAAATAGTCACTTCCATATTTTCTTCCTATTTCTTTCTTGTTTCATTAATCCTTCATTGATTCATATGCCGGATTGATTCTTTCTTCCTTGATTGATTAATAATTGATGGATGGGTGTCCTTCCCAAATGAAATGATCTTCCTTTTATATCTTATGTTTGAGGGAGTCACAACTCTTCATTTCATGCCTCTTGACCATTCGTTATACTTACTAAATTTTACTATATCATATTTTATTTTTTATTAACTTTTATCTTACTTTATATCATATTTTACTTTTATTAACTTTTATTTTACTTTATTACTATTCATTATTATTTATTATTAAACCCCATTTCAAAAAAGGGAATATTACAAAATAAACTGAATTCGCAGCCCAGAATCTTAGAGCAATATAACATCATAGGAGATAGTTGTAGCTTCTACATTGAGACTGCCTGCTTATTATGTGGACATTGCAATCATTCCTAGCCATGCTCACAATTAGCAAGCCAAAATCCACCAAACCAAGCTTGACTTTTCCCCAAACTACTTGAGTGATTTACCAACATATTGATCACCTATGTACCAAGTTTGAAGGCCCTTTGGCCGTCATTTGGGTGTAGAACCATACGTAAACTGTCACCAACCACAAGCTGCTAGCTGCAAACCACCAATACTTAGTCATTTCTTGCCATCCCTTTCTCAAACATTGGTAATGAAATCTTAAACACGTCATATATGTTGAAGCATCATGTTGATACATTTTAGATTAGTATGGCAGAGGATTAGACATATGTAAGAACCCCTGCCAACTCTAAACTGTTTCTTCTCAATTTTGAATGATTGACATTTCGTCAAACAGTTTGTATGCAAGTTATCTTGATAATCCTAAAGGATCATATTCGTCATTAGTATACAAGGAAACAGTTTTTGGACTGTCGGTTTACATGATCACCAAGTGACAGCATTCAGACAAGTGCAATGGTCAACGAAACAGACAAGTACAATGGTCACTGAAAATGTTAGTGCAGTGAACACCGATAAGCACTATCACCAACAGACAATTCAGAGACATCACCGAGCACAAGTTCACAGAGCAACCCGAGAGCAGTATGTCTACAGAGACATCACCGAGCACCAGTCTACTAAGAGACAATTTTATTCACGAGAAAAGTGGATCTGAGATACACGTCAAATAAAGCACTTCAGTTTTATAAATAGCTTTATGCTTAGCTGTAAAACCATTTCTTGAGGAACAAGTAAAGCATATGTAATTGTTTTAATCGGTTTAACTGATTGTAAACATGCAAACTAGGAGATCAAGGTCAAGTTGTAAACCTTTGATCATAGAGTTTTTATTGTAAAGTGTGAAACCTAATTAGGTCAATACATTGTATAAATAGATGTAGTAATCAA
>MU226130.1:740944-758797 GCA_018584345.1 Thuja plicata
ATAATTAATTGGCACACAGAGAGTGCAATTAATTCTGAAATTGGTTTTCACATTGAACTGGGGCCTGCATTAAGAGGTCGATCGGATTGGAGCTTGTTGGAGATTGAACTAGAGATTTATTGTTTGGTTTATGGACTGAGATCTTACTATATTGGAGCTGAATATTTTTTTGGCACTTGTGGACTTTGGTCTATTGCAAACATTTCAAGGGTTTGGAGGTTATATGTTGGCTGAGAACGAATCATTCTCAGAATTTGTATGCACTTTGAATCAACGTTCCATGTTGGTTAATTGTGCTTGTATGGTTCAACGTTAGGAAGCGGAAGTATTTCGTTTGGCTTTGACTGGTTTACAGTCCCTTCCTCAGCGTGAGTTTTCTTTGGTTGTTGTTGCTGGTTCGTGGAGTGGTAATTTACTAGCAGCCACATAGAGAGATAATATGGTGGCGTTTTTGAAATCTGTTGGCAGCCACTTGGTTACAAGGTTGGACTTTATTTATATCATTGCCGCGATGTATCTGTTTGATAGATGTCGTATTTAGTTTGACAAATCCATAGGCTGGAGTTAGATGCTATTTCTTTTTCCTATGAAATTGTATTGGCTGTTATTCATATTGAAACGTTGGATTAGATTCATCTTGGATGGTTGTTGTCATACTTATTTGGGAATTACAAAAAGGAATTATATAATTGTTCTGGAAAAAATATCAAATCTCTTTATTTTCAGAATTAGAAAAGTTGTTCATATTGGGTTATCCAAAAGGAGCCAGTCAGGCTCATTACAGATACCATGTTATAAAACTTGATAGTTTGATATTTCAATATTAAACAATGGACGTGAAGTCTCCTTAAATAGAAAAGTACAAGACAATGTTTCTAAACGAAACAATTGGTAACTAAATACAAAAAAGGAAACTAACTAATAAAATTAAACCTACTAAAGATGACCATTAGAAACATTACATTATTATTCTAATACATTCTAGTAAAATCAGTTGCAACCAGTTCAAAATTAGACAAGGCACCATTATAGTTCCCTAAAACTAGGGATATTGAGCCAAACAAAACAAAAAAGAAGAGAAATTTGCGACTATTCTTGGGTATCAAGGAAAAATTGATCAAAAAGCCTGAAACAGAAACCATCGCAAGGAAGAGAAAGAAAAGACCATAAAAGATCAGATGCCATTGAAACAATTGAGAAGATCTAGGCTTTGTCAGTTTTCTTGAGTTTCAATTCAACCCCATGCTGTAAACACCATTTCATGGAATGTTTTAGATATTAGCAACGATCCCCAATAAAAATTGTTAGTTATCTAGTTATGAAAGAAGCCCCTTCCATTTTCTTCTCCCAAGAAGCATAACTAAAAGAAGATCAAGAAAATTTCTAAAGGTATTTGGAAATTTTGAGAAGAGTTTAGTAGAAATGTTTAAGGCCAAGAACAAGGTTCAAGAATTATGCCCAAAATATATTTTTCAATTGTGTACATGCTATGGGCTGGCTCATTATTCATGCATGCAAATGAGATACAAGATACATTCTTAGCTACAAATGCTTTGCTATTGACCTTGGAAATAAGGAATAGTTGTGAGGATCCATCTCTGATTAGTAATTACAATACCAAGAACTTCTGAAAATCCTAACAATTTGAAATATTTTGCAACAAAATTACAGAGCAAGCCTAGGGCATATGGGGGACAAGGTTTTGGAAGTGCCACTTTTGTAACCTTGAATTTCAGGGCTTTATTAACAAAATTGATGCCCACATCTTTCATATCCTAGGAAAAGGCGTAGATGTATGTGAGGTGTTGGGAACAAACCTGAAATTTAGGGCTGAGATGTGTAGGCTATAGGTTGCTGATGGTGAAGACAATGCAGCTGCGCCTACATATGCTTCTTTGTCTCGCAGGCCAAGGGGTCAATAAAGCCAACTACACAATTCTACTTCTACTTTGCAGAGGCAAGTTGCATGTATGACAATTTCTTCTACTTCAAGGGCCCATGCAGTAGAGGCCAAGGGGAAATGCAAATTGACAAGTGATGCTCCTAACCCACTAGCTGAATTAATCAATGAGTAAATTAAGGATGACACAGATGATGCAATTGGAAAATTCTTCTTTGTCAATGGCATTCCATTCCATGGCTCGATCTCCTTATTATAAGGAGGCGATGGCGAAGGTAGCAAGAGCAAGACCATCATATGTGCTACCAAGAGAGACAAAATTGAAGAACACAATCTTGGATAAGAACTATTCCAAGATAATTGTCTTAATAGAGAAAATGAAGGAATGTTGGCTGGTAAGTGCATGCAGTATAGTCATAAATGGGTGGAAAGACATTAGGCATTGTCCACTCACCAAAACCATGGTTACATGTTCAGAGGGCCCATATTTTCTTAAGACGGCTAAATGCTCAAGGAATTACAAGGATGCCAATTTTCAATGTCATATCCTCAAGGATGTTATCAAGGAGGTTGGGCCACAATATGTGGTCCTAGTAGTGACAAATGCAGCCCATGTGTGCAAAGTTGTAGGGAAGTTAATTGAGGCAGCTTATAGACATATTTAGTGGACTCCTTGTTGTGTGCATAACATGAATAATGCACTCAAGAACATGGGAAAGATTGATTGGATCAAAATAGTGGTCAATGATGCTAGAGATGAGCATATGTTATCTACAAACACCCCACTTCTCATGCACTCTTTGGGACCTTATCTAAGAAGGAATTCTTGAAACCTATCAAGACTAGATATGCATCCTATTTCATTTTCTTGGATAGTACTCTTGAGTTGCAAGAGGCAATGCAACTAATGGTTATGACAGCAGAATGGAATCGGAGGCCCGAGTCCAAGTCATAGCAGGGGAAGAGGGTGAAGAATGTGGTGAAGCGAGATGTTTTTTGGGGTGATGCATAATATATTGTTTCCATCATCACTTCAGTCTTCCAGGTGATTAGATATAGGGATGCCAATGCACCTATCCTTGGATAGGTGTATAAGTGCATTGATTCTATGTTGGACCAAATGAAAGTGTCATGCAGCAAGACCCCACATTAGCATTCTACAATAAGTACATTCAGCCTATTATTCATCGGAGATGGGAGAATCTCAACACTCCCTTGCACATTGTTGCCTATGCATGGAACCGCAAGTGGCACACACAAAGGCCTGATAGAGTTACACCCATATAGGATGCTGAGGTGAAGGAACGGTTCGTAAGGGCCCTCCAAAAGATGTATGATCCTATAAAGGTCGGCGTCATTTATACCAAGTAAACGAAATTTGCCACTCTTAGGGGTTATTCTGAGGAGGCCAAGATTGATAGGGCAACTATGGCACAAGAGGACCCAATTTTGTGGTAGAAAATTCATAGACCGAATTCTTCAACTCCCACTCTAGCCATTTGATTGCTATCTCGAGTTTCTAGTTCTTCTGTTGCTGAGAGCAATTGGTCTACTTATAGCTTCATCTACTTCCTTAAGAGGAACAAACTTACCTTTTGGAGACCAGAAAAGCTTGTGGTTGTACATAGTGCATTGTGTCTCGTTGACCACGACACACTTTTGTACAAGGAGAGTCCAGCAGCACAATATGTTGTAGGGCCAGAGGAGCCAACACAAAATGATGAGGATGCTACAATTACACATGCAGGGCTGGTTGATATTAGTTTTAAGGAGCTTGATCATGTGAAATCTAGCAATTCTAGTGATGAGGAGTTTAGGAATGATTAGAGGGCCTCACTTCACTCCATTTTTTTTATTTTGAAAATTTGTAATCAATGATCATCATTGTACTCATCACAATCATCATTATGAAATTTTGAATATAATAAAAATTTTGAATTTGACATTTTCATTATCCAACGTTAAATTGCTAATGTTCACTTCAAACTTCAAAATTTAGTAGTTTTTGAGTTTTACTAATATGCCAAAGTTCCATTTTTAATTCTTACACTTTTACATATTTTTCTTTCAAGGACTACATGTATATCAGTACCAAACCCCACCGTCGTCCCCAAATTTTAGGCCCTTGCTCCCCTCGTCCCCAAAAAAATCCAATCACAAATGTAACTAGTTAGGTAGCCACTAAAGTTGATTGACAAGAACATCAAAACGGGAGGTCTCAGTTCTTTGCAAGTGGGAGGTCTCAGTCTTCACCTTGCAAAGAATGTAAATAAACTTGGTTACAATTCAAGCGAATGGAAAATTCTATAAATTATGTGGAAGTTGAAATCTCAATATCAAAGATTAAAAGTGGGGGATAAAATCACCCCGTTCTGTTATCAAACCACTCTATAAAAGATTCTCCAACCTAATCAGCTCTATATAGACCTATTCAATAACAAAGTGGATGTGACTAACCAAATGTAGAAAGAAAGAGCTCCTCAACTTTTTTTCATACAGGTTATCCAAATCTAAAACTAAAAATCATGTAAATTATTGGTAGTCATGACTTTCTTCATGAATGGCCAAAGCCCTTGACAAAGCGAGTTGGGTCTATCTAATTGAAATTGACTTTATGCAGTTTGAAAAATTGGATCTCTTAATTGCACATTTGCTCCACCCCCTCCTTTTCAATGTCGATTAATGGGTTTTCTCTCTTCTCTCAGCCAAACAAGGCCTAGACAACGCAACTCTCTATTTCTTTCCCTAACTGTTCTGGATTTTAGCTGAAAGCTTAAAGAAGTTTATGAACAAGGCTTAAACTGATGTTTCACTCCATTGTATCAAGACATTGTAGCTGGATCAAGGTCACACACATCTTCAGTAAGGCGATAAAACAACCCTCCTTGTACCGAGGCAATCAATCCTAGAGAATTTCTTGATGACTACCTCTCAACCTTGGATCAAATAGTCAACAGAAACAAATCTAAATTCTTTAAAATATTGACAAATAAATACAACAAAGAATCAGCACTACCTTGGGCTTACAAAACGCTCCCTTCCCTATTAAATGTTTGGAAACTCTGATCAATAAGAAAGACAAAAGGAAATATCTGCTGGAGTAGATAAGGACAAGGATCAACAACTGGACTCAAGGTTAGTTTTCTATGGCAGGGTGAATAACCCTAATCAAAGATGTGCTTCAAGCCATACCCATTATACCTTTGCAACCTTGTATCTTCTTAAAGCGATCCTCAGGTTGCTTGACAAAATTCAGAGGCATGTCCTTTGAGCAGGATCAGATGATTATAGAAAATGGAAGGTAGCTGACCAAGATTAACAAATTTATTTAGCCATCCAAACAAGAATTCTGACACTTGTTATCATCAGAAATCAAGAGTATGCTGGTACCTCTAAATGTGTCCGGCAGAAGATAGCAATTCTATGATTTTGCCATGCTCCTTTTCTATCACAATTTGCGGGAACAATGATTTCAACAGAAAACTAGCATATATACATCTTCAAGATTTATGGAATCAGTGGAAGCAAGCTCCCTGCATGTTCTCCATCTGAATATGGCCTGAAATCTTATTCTGGGCTTCCACTACAAGAGTATTTGGTAATAACAGAAGAAAAGAATCTTCCATGGCAAGATCTAGGTTTCAGATTGATTCTGAAAACATATCAAGCAAAGCCTCAAGGAAACTTATTTAGCTCACTCTATCATCCTATTACAAGTGTCTGGAAGTAGGCTCAGGAATTGCATCCTTATGGAGCAGGCAGACTGTACTTTTTGGGAAATTAATTTATTGCTTTCTTATTCTTTTTGCCTTTACAAAGGCATATAAGCTCCAACACATCAATCAGATGCGTAGATCATCTGATGTTAGCTATGAACTGGTTTGCTATCTAGATTGGATCTATCTTACAATTTACTCCCAAGAGAAATCAGTTTTGCAGGAACCAATAAGAATCAGACTGACATATCTCTCACTCAGAAATCATCTGCACTAATATCAACGAAATTTAACAAATTTAACCAGTCATTTCTTATCGAAGACTTAGTCTAAACTGGTGATTATCTGGGTATTGTTTGTGAGACTATTTCAGTTCACCCATGAAAGTTTTAGAAATCATCCAACATAATAACATTGGATTTATCCATTGCACAATCAGCAAGACTATGTCTAGCCTGCTTTCAATTGGAAGGAACAATTGTTGAAGAGAACTACTCTGATAGCAACCTATTGGACTGTTACAGTATGAAAGATCATCTAGCTCATTCTTATAGAGATTTCCATCAACATAAAAGGTTATTCAGTCCACTGTTATTTTAATCTAATTGGCTGCCAACTGCAGAAAAACATTTGGGAACCACTCTTGAAGAAAACTATTAAGACAGCAACTTATTAGACTGTTACAGTCTAAAAGATCATCTACCTCATTCTTACAGAGACCTCCATCAACATAAAAGATTAACCAATCCACCGTTATTTTTATCTAACTGGCTGCCAATTGCAAAAATAAATAAATCTTGTCAGAATTGGATAAATTTAATTAGCATATCATTCTAGTGAATTATTTTGCACACTATTATAAAGATTTAGAGATCAAGCTAAAGTATTATATTTCAATGATCCTACTAGGCTCTTAAGAATAGTGTGACATGCTACTACTGAAGAGATTTAGAGGTTACACTGAAGAAACTTAAGTTTAAGCGAGCCTATTGATGTACAAATAACAATTTTGCACAGGATTGCTGAGAATTAAAGTTAAGCTAAAAAATATTAAATTTCAGCATGCCTATCGTGAAATAAATTGAAAATTTGGTACGCTATTTAAGAGATTAGAGGTCAAGGCAAATATATGAACTTTAGCGAGCCTACATAGTTATCAAGAATAATTTGCCACAATATTACAGAGATTTACAGGTTAAGCTAAGCATAAATAAATAGGGTGAGCAGTAAATTACAAAGAAAATTTTAGCACGGTAGTGCAGATAATAAGAGATTAAGCAGAAAACAACTAAATTTATGCAAGCCTGATAAATTATGAAGAATAACCTAACACAATACTCGAAGATTGTTCACGTAATTTAAGTGATTTATGAAGAATAGTTCACACGTAAATAAGAAGTTCTACAGTTTCAGCTGAGCTGTAATCTAACTGTCAACATAAACTACTCCCTAACACATATTGCAATAAATTGTTCAACAGCAAAACACTTGTATTAGAATCAGCCAATTACGGCTTTAAGTTTTCAAAACGCACATACGGAGATTGAACGGGAAATTTCTAATGACAGCTTAACTGATGCAAAGTTCAAAATATTTAGGTCAAAATAAACGCGAGAATCAGTAATGCTTACTAAATCTGAGTTTAGAATTCCTCCTCTAGTGAGATAAATATTATCGAAGAATTTATGCTACTTGAAATATTTTAAACAAAAAATTTAACACCTGTGTTGAACCTGGAAAAGTCATCTTACCGCTATATTTTCTACGAATCTCCGCTAATCTCCTGTCAGCTGCACGGTCGCCAAAATGAAAAACACTTTGCAAAATTCCATTCTGTCAAAAGCCCGAATCGGAGATTCAATTACCGTCTCCAAAAATTTCGCGAAGCACGAATAATAAATGCTTTATAACCAAATTTATGATTTAGGATTATTTGAACAACAAATCCAAAAAAAAAAAAAAAAAACCTTCAACCGCGCTGAGCTTCGGAAAATGACAGTGGAATAGACGCGAGAAAATTTCTGTTGCGGTAAAACATTATTTGAGTTAGCATTTCCCCTGCATATGTGAAGTGAACCGCCATAGCCTTCTGTTGGCAGAAAATTTAGGCTGCAAGACATGGCTACAAGTTGCCTGTAGAAATGTCTGCAGATAATGCCTGCAGGGTGACTATTTATTAACATCTCACATGAAATGTGTGTTGCCAATGCTTCAGAGGTTCGAATAATCATCGGGCCTTTTTTAAGACGTCATACGGAACGAGCGTATATCATCTGTCGTGGGGGTCTGCCAGTACAGAAGATTTTCAACTGTTCAAAAAAAAGGTATGATACCTTGGTCTCTGTTAGAATTTAATTTTCGGTTTTTTTACACTAAAGATGTCGAATACGGTTTTTGAATACAGGAGTTCCGTTTGTTGACGAGAAACTGGAAATTTTGAGTGGGCGCTATTGAGGTTGAAACTATTTGAAATTTAGCGTGACAAAACTAATGCGGTATAATAGGTATTGTTTTGAATATCTCAATTTTGACTTTCTTTTGTGTGCAAATCTCAAATCAACCAATTTTTTACATTAGTTTATTGGACAAGTCTCTTACTTATAATTAGGGTTTGAGGTCAAAACGTCAAACATGATGTTATATAGGCATGTTTTTTTGTCAAGATATCCAAAAGGACAAGGAAAAAGTGAGACCAATGATAGTACAAAAGGTACACACATACTTGTGCAGATGATGTGGCATCACATGATTGTTTGTTTTTTAGAATAAGGGATACATTTCATTCAATTATGGGTAGTCGTCATTAGCAATAACAACCTTAAAATCACAATTATTGGTACAATGTTGTCAAAAATATTGGACATTAAATCAACAAGTGTGGATATTAAATCAATAAGTATGGATATTAAATCAACAACTACTATCATAGCCATTGGAACGCACTAGAAATACTAGGTCCTCTCCCCTAAGTGTTATGATTGTGGATTCATTCATTTCTAGGTTATTTTAGAGTGGGAAGATAAATATTTTGATTTTCTTGAAATTCTTAGTCTTGTTTTATTTTTATTATTTTTTGAGACTCAAGATCTACCATCCATAATTCACATAGTTTATCAATTATTTCATGTATACTTCATTTACTATTGATAATTATTTATTTATTTTATTATGTTAAAATAACAATATGAGAAAACGGAGCAACGACGGTGAGTGGGAAGGAGAGCAGTGGGAGGGTTTCAAACAACATTAAGGTTGTGGAGGGGCATGATGAGGAGGATGCAACGACTATTGTTGTTCATGTCCTCTACAATGAGAGGAGAGATGGGGCATCTTTTTCCCCAAGAGTTTTGTTGTTTGTTATCTCATCTACTTGGTCAAATGATGTTTCCTCTTGTCTGACATAGGTAGTTCATGCATTTATTTTGGTAGATTGAGTGGTAGGGGAATCAGAGGAGATGTGGATAGAGTCTTCTTGGGCTCAATGCAGTGAGTTTTCTACTACAGTTGGGTGCTTCCTGCTTGGGCATGTTCTTGTGTCCCAGCCTTCAGAGGCTACCTTGGACTTGTTCTCTAGTGCTTTTTCTCTTGGCACTTGGTCTTTGGTTGTGGGCACTCTAATTTTTGTTGTTGGAGTTGCTCATGTGTCAACTAAGTGCTTGAGTGTGGAGTGTGGAGTGTGTAGTTGTGTGTGAGGGGATTTTTTGCCCTTTGGTTTGTGGTTTGGGCTTTGGTGGATGTTGCTAACACCACCAAGATTCAGTATGTTGTGCCCACCATTTTGTTTGTATTTTTTGGTGGGTGTCACTACTTTACCTTGCAATGTAGGGATGTACAGGATCTGGTATCCTTGTATGTTAGGGGTACTCGTGATGGCATTTCATATGGCCTTTTCTTGCAAGTCTCATGTGTTGGTAGAGGTTGTGGGGTGTTCGGAGGTATGGTGGGCTCTAGTAGTGGCATTGTCTTTACTAAGGCTATTGGGCCCTGTTGGAGGCTTCTGGTTGGGTTTTTTGTGACCCTTCCCTTAGTGCTTAGTTTTATTTATCCTTCCTTCATGTATGACTATCTTTTCTAGGGCTGTGTGGTTGTGGTGGGTCATGCTACGAATTGCTCTCGGTGTGCTTCATGTGGAATGTGGTACTTTGTTTGTTGGGACAGATTTTCTATGATCTATGGTTGCTTTGTTAGCAAAACCTTTCATTGGCCCTCAACAAGATGCCAAGAATGGTACCTCTGACGTTTGTAGAGGTTGTGTCTTCACCATTTTGGGTGGAAGGAGAGGTGTTATGGTGGTCTACACTAGTGTCCTACACCTAATTGTGGTGAATGTTGAAGATGGGGTCATGTACCCCTACATTTTGAAGTTTTTTTTCTCATGTGGGATGTATGGATCTATGACTTTAGCTCTTGTAGAGGCATTATGTCTACTATTATGGTTAGTTTTGGGATTAACCTTTGTGTTAATGAAGATCCTCTGATGGAGATTGATGAAGATCCTTTGATGGAGGCCACCCCTTGGTTTCCTTGCTCAATTTGGTAGGATGGTGTGAATGGTTTAGTTGGTAGAGTGTTCTCTCCCTTTTGTTGCCCGACTTGGAGGATATTTCTACTAATGTTTGTTTGGTTGGCAATAGTTGGACCTTCCATTGCCATGTTTATGTATGCACTCTTTGAACTCATTGCAATCCTATAGAGGTGGATGTTGTTGTTGTAGGTCAGGTGATGGTCATGTTTCATTGGTTGTGGTTTGGGGGGATCCGATTTAGGGTCTTTTTTGTGTACAACCCAGTTATTTATCCAAAGGCTCCTATTGAAGTGGAGTCACTTGGTCTCTGTCTACACTCCCAGGTATCCTAATGAGGTGAACACTACTTCTGCAGGTTTGGTGGTGGTATTGTTTCAGTGGATACAGTTGTGTAGCTCTAGTTTGGGGTCTCATGTTTTCTCTCACTGGTTATTTCTTTAGTCTCATAAGGAGGTAGAAATTGTTTATTTGCCCTTGCTTGTCCATTTAAAGTCCCCTTTTCTAGTGGAGATTATTTTTCTACCAAGATCCTTACTATTTTTTTTGATCGGTAAATACCAAGATCCTTACTATTGTCTTCTATTAAGGTGGAGACATTTTGGGGTTTTGGGATCACTTAAAGATGTGGGTGTTAGCCCTCTCTTGGATCTTGCCCAATCATTTGTTGTGCAGTATTTGGGTTTCGTTGCTAGTTCGCCCCACTCTCGATGTGGGTTATTTGTAGCAATTATGTGTTAGAAGAGGCCTTCTTAGCTTGTGTGTCGTTAGTGGTCTATTTGGTCTGTGTAGTAAGTGGCCTATTGTGGCCTATTCGTTTGAGGATTTTCACGAGCCTTTGTTTCTTGAGGTCAACACCCTAATACTGATGTTTTTAATATAAACAATAATGTAAGACAGTCTAACAACTTATAATGCAAAAAATAACTATGTACAATTGTGTGTTAATGCTAGGTATATATACATTGTATAAATACATGAAATGAAAACCTATAAAGTTTTATGATCAATGCAGGGTGTATATACATCAAATGAAAACCTATAAGTTTATGCACTTTATTTTCTAACAACCTATCTGGTCTCATGCAAAAGTATGTAGGTAACAATGTTACTAGATGAAAACATATAAAAATTGTGTGCTAGTTAATTTTTTAATAGTCGAGGTCTACCTTGTTGATCCTATGCAAAGTGTCGTCACTTAAACCATTTCCAACATAAAATATTTCACACTTATTGTCCTCTTTGTATTTCATAATTATGTATTAATAGAGTAAATACCAAAAATAATAAGATGTTGAGCTTAGAATTGACCTTTAATAAGATTAATGAGTAAGATGTATAACAAAAGAAAAATAATTTTCTATATGTAATTTAAAAAAATGACTTTACTAAATTCATATATATTAAAAAGCTAAAAATATAATTGTGTGAAACATAAAATGATAAAAGGGAACACAACTTAATTCTTATTTTACATGGGAGCTGTAAAGTTTAAATATTTATTTATGAATTAAATATATTCTATTAATTAGTTTTTTCAAATATGATTGGTTCAATTGATCTGGTCTTATAGGACCCCTTTTTTCAGAGGCTTCCCAAATTTATTTTTTATATATAGTTTTTAACATAGTTTTATAATATATAATCTATATATCATTTAATTTATTTTGAAATTGGTCTTTTAATTTACATTATAGTATATTTATGAAATATTATATTTTATATTTTATAATCTAGACATGGTATTTTCATTAAAAAATTCAATTATTTATAATATATAATTATTATTTATTTGAAAAAATTACTATATAATATTTTTAATATATATGTGCTATAAATAATTATTACAATTTCTAATATATAATATATAAGGTAAATTAGTATTAGAGGTCTCTGCGTTCCTTGCGAATTTTGCAAACTTTTCTACCTTCCCTTTTTTTTTTGATCGGCGACAAGCCGGATGGTGATCCGCCGGCGGGTCCAGCTGGCACCCTAACTGAGAAGGATGGTAATATGGTAGCAATGAAAGGTAATACGGGTGGCAAGGTGGAAAACTCTAGCAACTGCCTTAATGACAATCCAGACGAAAACAGGTGTGATCTAACCTCATTAAACGCTAACTCCTCTCCTGCATTTAAGTTTTCTGCTGGCCTTGTGCCGAATAACATGCTTGTTTCTACAAACATAAATAATGGTGTGGGAAATAGCAGTAGCCATGCTTCCAGATCTAACACTGGTGCAGGTGGTAAGCCGCGGTCTTTCCTGGAGGCAGTCGCTAACTCCTCCCCAGCGATTGTCTCTGGAGCCCGTTTTACCTCACCTTCGCGTGATGGGATCTCGACAGGAGGTAAGCAATCTGCGGATATTTCCTCATTTCCTGTCACCCCGAACCAAGAAATGTTAGCTGAGATTGTTAGGGAAAAAGAAAGATTAAAAAACACTGCCATTTTCTTCTCTACGGTGGAAATTGATAAGATTCCTGCAAGAAAGTTCTTAAATGATTGGTTTTACAATTACTGGAACTTGAAGCTTGGATTTCAAATTTTGTTTTGTAGATAGATACAAAAAGGTTTATTTGTGATTTTCTTTAACAATAATGACTCTCAGGTTGTGGTTTTAAAAAAGGAATATTGGGTTGTTGGTAATACTACTTTTAGAGCACTGGCATGGAATGCAAATGCTAACCTAGATGAGATTGTTGCACTTTCTGCACCCAGATGGATTCTCATTAAGAATATACCCCCTTTTTTGTGGTGATTTATTTCTTACCTAGTCGAGCCCCTTGGTAAATTCCTCCATATGGATGACTCAGCGAGGTTAGTGCCTCATCTGGATGCTAGAGTCCTTATTGCTTTAAAACCAGGTCATGACTTACCCAAGGAACTTTCTATAGAGATAGATAATGAGAAGATTTCCTGCCCTATCAAAACCCTAGGGGGTTTGAATGCATGTTTCTTGTGCAGAAAAGAGGGGCACTTGAGAAAAGACTGCCCTATCATTAAAAACAAAACCACTAAAAATTCAGCTGAGACTACCCCTTCCATTTCAAACCCCGCCTCTGTCAAAATGAGCCCTCCACCTCCCCTCATCAGCCCTTCCCAGTCTCTTTTCCTCCCCTTTGCAGTTACCTTCCTTCAGTAATGCGTTTGTTACTGGTATTATTGATGCTGATGGATTTCAAGAAGTTACAAAAAAAAGGAAAAATAGAATGAACAAAAACAATACGGCTGCTAAGTTGAGTCTACCTACTACATCTGGTAAACTGATAGATAAGAGTCAGGATGTTATCATGCCCTCTGTCCCTTTGGATAATAAAAATTTGCAGGAAATTTCTTTGACCTCTGATCCTCTGATAAATAAAGGTAGTCAAGATTCCGCCAAGTTTTCTCAATCGGTTTTTAAAATCCCTAATTTTAAGACTCCTCCAAAAGATTTTAAAGAAATCTCGGATGAATTCTTCTTTGAAGTCATACCAGCATTGTCTGCCCCCAACCAGTCTGCGGAGCATGAAATGGCTTCTCCCTTGCTCTCGGACAATGAAGATACTCTCATGGCAAAAAGGAAAGGAAGACCACTTGGGTCTAAAAATAAATCTAAGAATAATAAAAAGAAGAATCTAACCAGCACGGATGTTGCCTCTCCTATGGAGGATGTTGTTGGTGCTGAAGCGTCCAATCCTAAAAACTCTGTCCCAATGAACTGTATCTCTTGGAATATCAGAGGACTTGAATGTCCCGATAGAAAATTTATGGTTAAAAACTTTCTCAGTTATATGAATAATATAAACATTATGATGTTACAAGAAATTAAATCCACTGGATTCACTCTTGAATCCAATTTAAATTATATCTGGAAAGATGCTCTTAAATTCTGCACTAATCATACTCAGGGGAAAGGAGGGGTTGCAATTTTGGTCAGCCCTAAATGGGGACCCAAAATTAAGAACTTTGGCTTTTCCCCCTGCAACAGAGCTGTTTGGTTAATTTTTAATTATAATGATATGGAATTTGGTATTTGTTCCATCTATGCTGCTAATGATCATAATGAGAGAGCTATTTTTTGGTCTTTGCTCTGCTCGCTTCCTGACATCCCTTGGATGTTTGGTGGAGATTTTAATATGATTGAATGTCAAGTTGATAAGATGGGTGGTCTCCCCTTTTCCTGGAAAGAGCAAGAAAAGATTGAGTGGAACAATTTTAAATCTGCGAAATCTCTTTTTGATCCGTTATCAAGAAATAAGAACTATAATCCGGGACTCTGGTGTACTTGGTGCAATTTTCAGAAAGGTCAGGCTAGAATTTATTCTAGATTGGACCATTTTTATCTTAATCATAACTTTTTCCCTGTGATCCCGGATCAAAACAATAACATTGTGTTGGTCTCTCCTAATACGCTTTCTGATCATCACCCGATCAGTATTTCTATCAGTCTTGGTCGACCCCCTTCATGTGGTTATAAGGCTAATAACAAATTTATTCTCAATACTAGCTTATTAAAAGATGAAGATATTCTTGCTGCTATTTCTATTATTAGACTTATCAACAATTCTCAATACCACTCTCTATCTTTTATCGATAGATGGAATTTGAACATCCCTGCTTGGCAAAATTTGTTAAGAACGGTTGGCCAAAAGAAGGCCAAGGATTACAGACTTAAAGAGACTTGGCTTAACACTAACTTATATAATGCTGAGTTGGCCATCCAAAGTAACTATGATGACCCCTATCTTTGTCATCAACTGGCTTTTGCTAAAAATGAGCTGAGAAGACATCAACATCAGAAGGCTTTAGGAGCTAGAATTCGCTCTAGAGCCCATTGGCTCCAATTTGGAGATAGAGGTAGCAAATTCTTTTTTAATCTGATTAAACAGAAGCAGGCCAAAGAGTCTATCGATAAATTACTTATTAATAATCAGATTGTTTCGAATATTGATGATATTAAAATTGAGTTTGCTCGGTTTTATGAAGGTCTTCTTACCTCTGAAGATTCTCAGGAAGCTAGGATTCTTAGAAATCAATGTAAAAACCTCATTCCCAAAAGAATCTCAGACTTTGATGCTTCTATTCTTGAACAGCCTATATCTTTGGAGGAAATTGAAAAATCTATCAATTCTCTTAGTAACGACAAAGCTCCTGGACCCAATGGGCTCCCTGTGGAGTTTTATAAAGCTAATTCTAAGTGGATTTGCAAAGACTTACTTGACATTTACAATGAAGCTATTGATGTTGGTACTTTAGGTAGGGAGATTAATTCTGGAATTATTAAGCTCATCCCTAAAGAAGGTGATAAAGCTCTTATAAATAATTGGAGACCTATAACTCTCTTGAATGTTTCCTACAAAATTCTTGCCAAAATCATGTCTCGTAGGTTGGAAACTGTTCTTCCTAAATTTGTTTGCCCTTCCCAGACCGGTTTTGTGAAAGGGAGATATATCCTTGAGAACTTGATTACTAGTTGGGAAGCTCTCAATTGGGCTAAGTATACTAATCAGAATGCTGCTATGTTTTTACTGGATCTTGAAAAAGCTTATGATAGAATTGAATGGGATTTTATTAGTATGATGCTTGATGCTTTTGGCTTCCCTTCCTTCTTCTGTGACATTGTTAAAATGCTTCTTAGAGATGCTCATGCGCAAATTGATATTAATGGTTCTCTATCAGCCCCTTTCCAGTTAGGTAGGTCTATCAGGCAAGGATGTCCGCTTGCCCCTGCTCTTTTTGTTATAGCCTCTGAAGCTATATTTTACATTCTTAGGGATAATACCTTATCCCCTACTGTCAAAGGAATTACCCTTCCTGATAACAAGGAGCTTATTAATTGTCAGTTTGCTGATGATACTTCTATCTTTCATGAGGTTTTTGAAGGTAACTTTGTTGCTATGACACATAAACTTGATTTTTTCTGTAATATTTCTAGAGCCAAGCTATCCCAGCATAAGTCTATTTGTCTTGGATGGAATGACCAGCCTCCTGACTGGTTTAGTAAGTTTGGGATTCAATGGGGGGGTCCCTCTAAAATTGTTAAATACTTGGGTATCCCCTTTTCGGTTGATCCCTCATTGAAAAATATGTGGAGCAAGGTTAAAGATAAAATTCATAATAAATTAAATAAATGGCATAATAGATCTCTGTCTTTTGCTGGTAGAGTGCAAGTGTGTCAAAGGATTCTTTCCTCTTATAACATTTACTATACTTCGGCATGGATGTTTAATGATTATCAAGTTATGGAAATTCAAAAGGAGATCAGGAAATATCTCTGGTCGAATGGGAAAGGAAACAACAAGATTCATTCTGTTAAATGGAGTTGGTGTCATGTGGATTAACTTTTTGGGGGCCTGGGGCTTAAAGATCTAAGACTTAGTGGTATTGCTTTGGCCTCCAAATGGATCTTTCATGCTTTGGAAGGGGATGAACCTTGGAGAGTTCTCATTCGCAGTAATATTGAAAGGGGTTACCCTAAGAATGCTAAATTCTGGAAAAATCTCCCTTTATATGATCTTATTTGTTGTGAATTACCTATCATGGTTCAAGGCTCGACTGTGTTCAAGTCCATCTGGAAGGCCTAGAACCATGTTAGGCAATTCATTATGAATAAATATTTTTATGATAACAAGGCCCTCCATGGTGAGAGGTCCATTTGGTGGAACCTTAAGCTTGGTAATAAGCCCCTTGCTCTTACTCAAGGATGTTCTGCCAAGTGCTGGGCTAACCTTGGGATCAGGCAGTTTATTGACATCTTTGAAAATGACAGGCTTATTCTGTGGGATGAGCTTAAATGTAAATTTAATCTTTCGAATTCTCATAAAAAAATGTATAACATGATTGTTAGGGCCAGTAGGGGTATTCTTAATGTTTGTCATGTTGATTCTAATAGATATCAGAATATCAAGTGGCCTGGTGGCATCATTGTTTCAGGGATTAAAGCTAAAAACATTTATTCTGTCATTAACAGTAAGTATGATATTATTAGTCACATTAACAGTACTTGGTATGTTAATTTGGATGCTCCGACTTGGAATAAGATCTTTAACAATCTCTGGAATAGTTCTATTGATCCTAAAATCAAGTTTTTTAAATGGTTACTTATTCTTAATAAACTTCCTATCAAGAATCATCTCTCTGAAACTAACGTGTGCAACATTTGCAGAACCCCGGAAATGGGAAGACATATATTCTTTGAGTGTTCTTTTGCTAAAGAGGTTTGGTTAATGTTTGGTATTTCTATCCCTGTTTCCTTCAATATTCTTGAAGTTATTACTGGCTTTATTTTTAATGCTAAAAAAGATGTTAATATGTTCTGGGATATTGTTTCAGCTAACATTTTATGGCAAATTTGGAAGTGCAGAAATGAAGAAAAATTTAGACTTCTAGAAGTTGTACCTGGACAATATCCACAATTTTAATCAAACATTTGATCGGATCTGCAAGGATATTAGGAGGAACCCTCAGTGCACTACGCAGGAAAGGTTACACATGATGAAACAAATCCAAGATCAGAAGAATCTAGTTTGGATGGAAGGTGCTTTGGGTTGGATCGCGTGGGTGGACTCTTTTGAAGATGTGCTTCATTAGTTGTTATTTTCTGTTGTTGTCCTCTTTTTGATACAGTCTGGTTGTTCATAGTATTCGTCTTTTTTGATATGAGAGGCTTGTCCTCTGTTACTGTGACTCTTTGACTCTCGGTGGTCTTTGATTTTGTGATCTCCTTATTCTTAA
>MU226130.1:771231-790032 GCA_018584345.1 Thuja plicata
ATCTTAGGGTTGATAAAGACTTAAGTCCCTTGGGGGCTTGAGGATTTCTTTGTCCCTTTTTTATTCCAATAAGATTGTCTGTTCTTTATGATCTCCTTTACCAAGAGTTTGTGTTGAGTCCATACTCCTTCTAAAGTGGGGGCTAAATGTATAGTAAAAAAATGGAAGCACTTACATGGTAGACTGGTTTAGCCTTCTAAGTAAGTGGTTTGGGGTCATGTCAAGTTCCTTGAATGGGTTCCTGATTTAGACCTGGCTTTCCCTCTGTTCTGCCCCATTTTCTACCTCTCTCGAGCCAGTTTTTGGCAATTTGGACTGCAGATTAGAGATCTTTAACCTCAGGGTCAAGGTCAAACTTTTAGATCTATGTTGACCTCAAACCTAACCTAGGTCAAGGTCAACCTCACCCTTGACCTAGGCCAAGGTCGAACTCAATGTCGACCCAGGGTCTAGATTTTAGGATCTCACATTTTCCAGATGTCGGTCCTTGAAAAAGTTAATTCCCGCTTCTGGGTTGGTTGTTTTGGGTTCTGAAAAGATGATCACTAAATTATATTTAATATAGGTCCTCTCCTAGGGGTAAAGGATTTAATGGGAATTTAATTCTCCTATGTCGGCCTCCTTAGAAGATTATGCCCTAATTTCACATAAAAGGAAGTTTTTATCCTCTCATTTTCTCAAAGTCCTCTATCCAAGCCTAAGCATCATTGAGCAATTGAGAAGCATTATCAAGTGAAGTTCAAGAAATCTAAGGAGAAGGATTTGAAGCAAGCATCTATCCATAATCAAGCATTCAAGCATTCATTTTCATCAAGGAGATCCATTGGAGGCCATTGAAGGATTCAAGCTACATAGTGCCCTTTTTGGTGATCTCTCCATCCACTTTCTTCCAAGCCTCTTCCTACTCAAGAACCCATTCAAGATTTGGTGTTGGCGATCTACAAGAAATTGATTGAAGACATCCTACATTCTAAATTCTAGATCCATTTACAAGCAAGGTGAATTTATGCATTTACTTTGTTTTACTTATGCAATTTTAATTATATTTTGAGGTTAATTCCAAAACTGGGGTTTGACCAAGGCAAACCCGTCCCCCCCAACAAATAAATATCTTTTTCTTGCAAATATAGGTTCAGGACTGTGGATTTGAACTCAGATCTGGATACCCTTTTCAGCAAACTATCAGGATCTAAAAATAGATTTTTTGTCGAGGCAACACAGGTCAAGGTCGAGATTATTGGGTCAGCGGTGACATTTGTAGGTCAAGGTCGACCTTTTTCACAGGACTATGTCGGATCAAAAAAATATTTCTGGGTTTTGTTTGTCTCTGCGTTTCTGTTTCGGGTCATACTTCAGATTTTCTAGAAACAGAGTAGAGACCTCAAAAAATAGCATTCTTCAGATCTGAAATTCTTTAAGGTTGCTACTTCCTCTCATCCTTTTCAATTACTACAATATATCATATCTCCTTAATCATAAAACAAATTTTAAGATCTTCTTCCTTGATTTCATTTCTAAATGGTTGATTCATTTGTGCATTGATCCTTCTTTTGCGTTAATTAACTTGGATCTTTCATTTGTGCATTTGGGGATAAAAGATGAACATCTTATCTTCCTTCCCCCTATATGCTTAATCACATTACAATACATAAATTACAATTAAATGTAAAGGTTAAGGAAATACAACACATCTCAAACCTAATCACTACACAAATAATAATCAACCAAATTTTCTTCCTCTACAATCTCATATGTCTTATATGTCTTACATTTTAGAAGATCCTACACTTTAGATCTTACAACCATGTAAACTAAGAATGGAGGCAAAAAGAAATTTGATATTTTAATCCCCTATTTTTTGGGCAGAGAAAACTTTGTTTTTATGATATCTAATTGAGACCAGAATATAATCAATGCAATATACAATATTTTCAAAAGAACAATGCACTGATCCCAAATTCTAAGAACAAATTGTAGATACCCAAACAGGTTATTCTGTAAAATTCTAATTTCCACCCTAATTTCTAATTTTCAGATTTGATATTGCATAGGAAATTTCAAAGGTAATCGATAATTACAAGAAAAATAAATGTTCAACAGAGATATCCATTCATTGATAAATTCTAAATCATGATATAACTGAGTTTTTATCTCAAAAGATTACACTGTGCAGATTCAGAATACAACAATGAATCGTTCAAATACAAATCCTTACTTCTCTAGATTGTTGCAGCTTTTCGTACCAACCTTAGCATATGAAGAGTAACAACATGAATTTATATATTTGTTATCTCCTTCCATGCAGGAAAAATTAATCTCCATCTCTTCAATCCTGCCGAACAAATTGTCTTGTAGACTGTCCCCTTTTAGCAGCGATAGCAATTATGTTTGAACTAAATCAATAAGTAATCTGATTTGGACTTGGTTCTTCCCACGTCCCAATTGGAAACCCATTTTACCACTGTTAGCAAACTCCTCTCAAACTCAGTATTTTCTCACAAAAGGGGCATAATGGAAATAGGAAAGAACCATGACCAAATAAGAGCTCAACACATGAAAGTGCAGTATGTTGAATATCATTTCTTGAGAAGTCTTCATGCCCTATGGAAAGAAATGCACACGATATAGCAAAATATGCTAAACCATAAATATTAAAGATACTCAAATCTAATAGATCCAAGTCGTGAGAGTCCATAAAGTGCATTAAAACCTAAATACAAGGAAAAGTGCACAAACCTGAATCAATCTCCCTCAAATGGGTTTTTTGTTTCTCCAAGCTTCTTCACATATGTCATCGAAAGGCTAAACAAATCAAGGCTAGCAAAGAGAAGTTGTAAACGAGGCAACGAGTAAATACCGCTAGGTTTCATTGCATTTTTCCCTAGCTTGGAGGCTGCATCACATTATAAAAGTAGAGACAATGAAATTCTCGCCATCGACAACAACTCCAACCCCCTGCCTTGAATTCCTCAGAGAGATACAGGTAGAAGATGCCATCTGAAACGCTCCTAAGCACGATATACCACTTGCCTATTTCCCACTTTTGTAGCGTAAAATAGGTTTTCATCAAATGTTTGGCGGTTTGAGAGCGTGAGACATGTTTTCCCTAGTACGGACGCGAGTCATCTCGCAGGGAAAGCCTATCGGCTAATTATTTACTTTTTAGCAAAATTTCAGAAAATATTAAGTTTTATTAAGTAAACCTGCTCAATTTTTAACAAAACATAATAACAAAATTAGTTTTCTAAAATATGCTTGGCCCATACAAATCAAGTTGGATATGGGTGGCCCACAAAAATATCAACTAATGTTTAGTAGAGGCAATATTTTAGCGAGGCAATATTTTAACAATGTTTTTAAGTAAAGACATAAATATCTTTAAATTATTACCTCATACTTTCTAAAATATATTTACCTCATACTTTCCTAAAATATATTTACCTCATTCTTTCTTAAAATTATTTTAAAAATAAAAATATATCTATATTTTATTTTTTAAATATTTTAAATTAATATAATACTAAATAATTAATATAATTTTATCCTATTATATTTATTTTCAAAAATATTATTATTATTAATTGGAAAAAATTTCAATATTATAACAATTCATCCAAATTATTATTTTAACTATATATATATATATATATAATTTGTAACAATATAAAATAGAAATAAAAAGTAAGTTTAGATGTGCAAAAGTAAATCAAAACTTTAAAATCAAATCTATTGCTTTATTTCTTAGAATATATAACTCGTTTACAATAAACATATATTTATTAATTTATAAATTATTATTTTTTTGGTCAAAGTGGTAAATATACCACAAAATTGTTTTTATTAATTTTTATTAGTTCAAAGTTAAAACCAAACCAATTATTGCCCCACAATGTTACAGAAAAATGTCCCCACACCCAGAACCCAAAAATAGAAAATCAAGGACCCACAGGTTATATGGGCATTACAAATAAATTTTCCCAAGGCCCAACCATCCCCAATAAACTAGAGGAAGGCCTTCCAGAAACTCTCCAGGTAGTCATACGCAGTCAGAAGCAGAGAAGGCACCTCCATATCCTCACATTGGAGAGAAAGGGAGAAAGAAGAAGGGGACCCAAGGGATGCAGATGTCGTTGTTGAAGAAAGTTGTCTCTCATCCACCTACTGAACATAAATAGTTGATCCTCCATACATAGTGCAAGAATCTAAAGGGGATTGCGCACCCAGAGCTGCGCACCTGCACAAAGAGAAACTCTATCTTTGGCTAAAATCCATATTTGTACCACTGATATAGAAAAACTAAAATCCATGAAGTAGTAATATAATCTGAAACACACAAGAAAAATTAAGAATATTATAAATAAACATGGTAAGTTAGTATCAAATAGCAGTATCAATATTATACCCAATGTGACAAAGAATTCACATCCACTTCTTGAAGCGAGAATGAGTCATCAATCGCCTTATTTGCTAGAAAATCAGCAACCACATTTGCCTCTCTAAAACAATGTTTAAGCTCAAAGGATTAAAAATATGTTAATATTTTGAGGACCAAATCCATTATGTATCTTAGTTTCCATGAGGAAGTCTTTCTAGAGGTGATTATATGATAGGTCACCATCGAGTCCCCCTCAACTATGATCTTATATATCTTTATGGAGATAGCAATAGAAAGACCAAAGAGAAGAGATTCTATCGCTGCTACATTGTTGGAGTATGAGGGAAGCTTTTTGAAAACTTCTCTAATAATTTTCCCCTCAGAATTTCTAAAAACAATCCCCGCTCCTGAAATGCCTAGATTTCCTCTAGAGGCACCATCATAATTCAATTTCACAAAACCAGAAGGAGGAGTAGACCAAGTAGCATTAAGGTGGGAGGAAGAAGATGGGCAAGAAGCTCAACATCCATGAGGTGGAAGGGACTAAAGAAGAGGCCAATTATCATGAATAAAAAAATCCCGCTTAGTAAAATTCTTATTTCTCTTGATCAATTTAACTTGATAGGTAAGCATCACTTCAGATATAAACTTTTCTATTTTTCCAATGACCTCGATCCATGAAGTAGATTTGCCTCTAAATACTATTTCATTTCTCTCAAGCCAAATATTCTAGATGACTATAGAGGGGCTCACCTCCCAGAGAGGTGAAAATATGGAATATTTGTGCAAAAAAGGCCAGGATTTGAAGTGATCACAAAGATTAGGGCCAATAGCTGTACACCACCCCAACCTGTGAGTAAGCCAATACCAACAATCAAGAGCAAAGGGGGAGTGAAGGAATAAATGATCAGAAATTTCCATAAAGTATCCACATAAAGTACAGGGAAAAATATCAGTAATCCCCAATCTATCAAGCCTTTCCCCAGTGAGGACCCTATCCTGGATGGCCAACCAGGCAAAGACCCCCCGCCTTAGGAAGACATGCAGATCCCCATAAAATTCTAACAGGCCGAGAGTCAGAAGATTGAAGATAGAAATTTGAATCATAACCGACCTTAACCATGTATTGGCTAGAAGGGGAACCTAACCAAATAAGTTCATCCTCAAGAGGAGAGAATAAAATAGGTCTAGAGCTAAGTTCTTTATGAATTTCTTCTGCCAAATTTGAAAATTCATTTAGGACAAAAAGGTCTTTCCAAACTGCAAGACCATCTTGAATATCTAAATAGCGACAAACCTGGTTACCCCAAATCTGTTTAAGATGAGCATCTAAAGGGTGCCACTCCCAGATTTTAGATAAAGGTGTGTGCCCATTCCACGAGTCCTCCCAAAATCGCGCTTTTGACCCATCATGTATTAACCAAGAGAGGGAGGGCAGGATGAGCTCTCGACAAAAAACCATGAAATTCCACATGTCAGACCCCTGAGGTAAAACTAATGTTTAAAGATTCTTTCACTTTCATCAGAGTTAAGGTACTTCGATCTCATTAATCTGACCCATTTAGAATTCGGGTTTTGGTATAATTTTCAAAGCAATTTAGCACCCAATGTTTTATTCTGTAAATGTAGATCCCTAACTCCAGCACCCTAGATGGATTTAGGAGTAGAGACCTTATTCTAGGCAAGAAGGGGTAACTTTTTCTTTTTAGTTATATTGTCAGCCCAAAGAAAGTCCCTTAAGATGGACTAGAGTTCTTCAATTGAACACTTGGGCATCTTTAGGACCAACATAAGATAAATTAGGACAGAATTTAAGACAAATTTAATCATCAGTAACTTGCCAGATAAGGTCAGCCATTTATGCTTCCATGACAGAATCTGTTGAGAAATTGAAGAAATAATCTTATCCCAGAAATAATGTTTTTCTGAGCCAGAATAGAAGCAGACTCCAAGATATTGGCAAGGAAACTCCCCCAAAGAGAAGCCCAAAAATTTAGAAAGACTATTTTGAACTAAAGGGGTAACATTTAAGAAGAAATTTTTTGAATTTTTTTGGATTAATTAATTTCCCAGATGCCATGGAATAATCATCGATGATTTGTTTAATAAATCGAGCTTCCATGATGGTGGCTTCTCTGAATAGAAGAGTATCATCTGCAAAAATATTATGTGTTTAGGATTCATTTCCATCATTCAAGGAGACACCTTTCCAAATCCCAACCTATCTAGCGTAACCTATAGATCTGATAAACGCTGCTAACAAGAAGCGACTCATCATGAGTCAATTGTTTAATTGTAAATTTGATATTGTTCTTCTCCAAGAAACTAAATTATCTAATGAAGCTTCCATAAAATTGTTTACTTCCTGGAAGCTGGGTAATTTCTGGGCCTCCCCCTTTGATGGTGCCTTGGGGAGTTTGGTGGTTATATGGGATCCACTCAATGTAACTTTGGAATAAATTTCATCTAGTAAATATTGGATGCTCTCTATGGTTGAGAGTTTCTCTTCTAAATTGTCCTTTTGGTTGTTTAATATTTATGGCCTTATTCCCATTATTGAAAAAACCAAGCTATGGACCTTTCTGGGTGATTTGATACAGGCACTCTAGGGGGAGTTGATCATCTTGGGAGGGGACTTTAATGCTTTCCTTAATAAGGATGAGAAATGTGGTGGGTTTAATCCTTCTCCAAAGGTGATGATGAACTTTAATCAGTTTATTTATGATAATGATCTCATGGACGTCTCTCCCAAGGTGGGAAAATTCACCTGGATAAATCGTCGCATGGATTTTTGTAACATTGCAGAGTGGTTGGATCATTTTCTTATTTTTGATTTATGGCTTCAAAGTGCAATAGACTACCACTCACTAATTTTACCTATCTCTAGTTCTGATCACTTTCTGATTATGTTACATTTATCATAATCCTCTTCTTTTCAAAAAGGTACCTTTGAGCCAATGTAGTTTCGAGATCATAGTTTTATTCCTTTGCTGAAACAATGGTGGTTGAACTCTCCATATATGAAAGGCACCCAAATATTTAGAGTGGTCAAAAAATTGGAGTTACTAAAAATTAAGATCATAGATTGGAACATTTCCTGAAATAAAAGATACCCAACCCAGCTTGAGGTAGCCTAACAATATAAATTTGATAGGAGTAATGGAATTATGCAGATTAACATACTTACTACAAATGATAACAAATGACATCATGATGATCAATTATAATTATGCAATAAATCAAATTGTGTTTTCCCAAGATGAGTTGCCTCCTAAGGAAATTCATGACCATCATGATTCTCTTATGGTTGTTGTCCTTATCAATGATAATCTTATTTGAAGAACTTTAATTGATAATATACATGGTCTTAATGTGTGTAGCATTGGTTTGTTTCATAAGATTAAGGTGGATACTTAATTAATTTGACATGATCCCATTTCTATTTGTGGCTTTGACAATTTTGCTAAACCAACCTTGGATATTATCACTTTACCTGTTAAAATGGGTCTTGTCACTTTACCTACTCTTATTCATGTCATGACTAGTGATTTTGATTATAATATTCTCTTAATGCAACCATGGTTACATCCTATGCATTTTGTTTCTTCAACACTTCATTGCAAAGTGAATTTAATTTATAACAACACTGTGTATACCCTTTTTACTGATGATAAGATCCAAAATTTCTTACGAACTGAAAATGATTCTCTTTCCATTCCTATGCCATTTCAACAAAACAAATCTTCTCCCAATAAAGATACTTCATATCCTAGAAGTGCCCTTTTAGGAGATGATTGGAGGTCATTGAACTTTACACCATTTTTTTTTAGGATAATACAAACTTCCTAAGTTTAACACAACACCCTTCAAAGGACCTAGAATTTCATTTGTCCAGCCTGATTCTCCTAATATTACAACTAATAATTTTCAACATGATTTATGATGCATGCAACAAAGTGTTGAACCCCCTCCTTTGTCAACAACTCCTCCTTTATCATGTAACATTTCTTCTATACCTAGCTTTAATCAAGAAATCATTTTGCCTAACCTTCTTTGTGCTAAGTTGATTACTCGACCTAAATAAAAAGAAGAAGCATAGTCAAAATCCCATGAATCTCCCTTTTTGAATGTATCATTGATATCATGATCAGTCTACTAATTATTATCAAGCTTTCAACTACAAACTTTAGAGACTCATCAATTGTGATATCATTAATATAACAAGATGTAATGAGTTGTTTTTCAATTATGATTACTTTGAATAACATTTAAGTTCCTATTATCTTTCTTCACACTATGTGACATTGTTAGCCTCTTCAGTAGGGGATCATTTTCATTAATGGTGATACAATTTTAGGTTTGATCATATTTTATGAGTAACATAATAGTGCTCCTTAATCTTATTTTTGTCTCTACACTTGGGGGCCAAGAATAGTATTTCAATCTCTCTCATCCTTTCTAAGGATCCAATTTTCCCTTGGTTAAATGGAATTTATTTATTATGTGATATATAATCATACACAGGATTGTTGGTTTACATTAAGGATTCTATCTTATATAGTAGATATGCATCCTTGATCATAACCTCTTCATTTTTCACAATTGGGTATCCATGGTAAAAAAATACCTTACCTTGTGGGGATAAAAGTATCTCATCCTTCCTTAACAATCCCTCTACCTAGCAATAGGGAAGGTGTGAATTCTTCCCTTCTTGTTCAATAATCTCTTTTCAACATCTTTTCAAAGGATCCCTTTACGTTTGTTTCTTGGTATCTCTTTGCATTCATTTCTTCCTTGACCTCATACGAGTTGTGACCTCTTTGTCTTGGACTAGGTGTTATTTGTGGGATACCTTCTTAGTGTAAAAGGTTATTTATTATTGATTATTCTTCTCCTTAAGACGATAAAATAGTCCTCTTTTACCATATTAAGGAGGGGCATATATGGCCTCCTTATTCCAAATATTCTATTTACTTTATACATTTTTGGCAAATTTACTTGGATTCAATACTTTCCTTGGCTATCCTTATGATTGGTTGAACTAGCATAAAACAACTTGATAGCCCATTTAACCTATCCTTTGCATACATTTTTTAGGACTAGTTGACTAGCCTAACACAATTTGCTAGACCATTCAACCTCTCATTTGCATATATTTTCATGAGCTGACTAGCATGTGCTAGACCATCAACTCCCTTTTTACATTCTCTTTGATAGGTGGAACTTGTTAGAGTAATAAGTTAATTCACTTATTAATTAAATCATTTTAATTTAATTATTAAACTCACTTATTATCTCTAGTTCACTTAAGCTAAACTTTAGGCATATAATAATAAATTCTTTTATTAATTATTATCATGCAACCTAAGTTTCTCCCCTTTTAGTGTTTTGATCACCTTTATAAGGTTTTTATCTCATTGTAATTATTATTCCCTCTCTGAATGAATATTTCATCTTTTAGATCATTCTGAGTTGTGTCTCCATTCTTTTCTTTTGTGACAGGTTTTTTGCTGTAGTGGATCTTGGTGATAGAATTCTTTGAATTCTAACAGAACTATCATAACACAATTTTCTAGAATATTTCCCCTCCCCTCTCACTTTCTCTCTCTCTCTCTCTCTCTCTCTCATGGATCACCTAACATAACACAACTGGATAGCCTTAGTAATCCATGATTGTCTTATTCTCTCCTCCATGATTCTATAACATAACACACTTTTCTATTTGATTGGATCATGGAATCTTATCTATATTTGAAACGTGCTCTTCTCTTTTCATGTGACCACTTGTTCTTTTGCAATATATTTTTGAACATGATGGTAGAGGTTGAGACATTTTCTCTAGCGATGTCTCTTCAACTAGTTGAATTGGAATCTTAATAGGCTTTAGGCTTTTTTTTATTTTTATGTGTCCTTGTGCATGAATGTATGATTTGATATCCTTGGTTTGGGGGCTTGTGTCCTTAAACTTAGCGATATCTTATCTCTTTACAGTTTTCCCATAATCTTCATCTTCATCTCTTTGTCTTGCTTTCTTCTACTTTACCATGAGCATGAGGTGGACTCATATTCCCACTAAAGTGGGGGTCAATGTACCATCCTAAAAATTTAGCATCTATAATTAAATGCTCATTTTAGCCCCATTTTAGTACTTATGAGTTCTGACATTGATTTCACGCTCTCCTAACCCTGATTGGACCTTTACATAAGTACTGAGTTGATTTAATTTCTTCAAAAAATGAGGTAAGCCCTTATTTCTAAGTGTGCTCTTCTATTTTTCCTCCAATAAAATAATTCATTTCATCTCCTACACCCTATCTTATGATTTTTGGCCTTGGTATCCTTTCTTGACCTCGAAACTGGCTATCAGATCAAATCCTACACTCCCCAACTTTTCAGGGCCCACAATCAAAATTTGGGCCTAATTAGGGTGGGGAAGAACATTTAAGATATTTTTTCCATAGGTACATATAATTTTTCAAATATTTTGTACCCTGACTTTTGTTCCCCAATTCAAATTGGGTCCTTATCTCGATGTTTTAGCAGAGGGTTTTGATCAATTTACAGTCGATCTGCCTGAGTTTTAATCCCTAAAATATTGTGAGAGGTACATAAACACTCCATCTCTCCTCATTTTTGTATCCATTACTATTTTCAAGAATTCATGATCAAGAGTTAATCAAGAAATCAGAATTCAAGCTCCCTTCTACAATTTTGCATCCAAGCATCCTCATGATCTTCAAGGCATTCTTCTTCTTCTTCATAAGGCAATGTGGAAAACTACAACATCTATAACACAAGGATAATATTTCATGATTTCCTTTTGGGTTTTTATGGAGTTCAAGCTATTTCATTAACACTTTCTATTACATCTAAAGAAGTATTGTGCCATCAAGGTGTAAGGTGATTTTACAATTCTGATATAGCTTCTATTACATATTTTTCTTAAGCAATTTCATTACATTTTCAAGTTTGATTCCTAAACATGGGTTTGAACGAGGAAAATTCATTTGTTCAACCTTATTCCCTATTTTTATGTGTGTAGTAATAAGCAAACCCATTTAACAACTATCGAAGAAAATCTGAGAAGACCAGGACCAAGTAGAGCTAATTCCTTGCAAGTTTTGGACAAAAACCTAGGGTATAGAACATCCCAAAAAATTTTTACTTAGGAAAAAGACATTTAAAACATTCTCTACCCTTCAAAATATGCTAAAGTTGATTCTAAAGATAGGTTAAGTATCCTTAGAATCTCAGATTTGCAAGTACGGGTGACTGTGGATCCCGACAGTTAGAAATTCAGATATGTAGCAACATAACTCCTCTTTCATTTTCTAGATGCACAAAAATACTATTTTATCTCCATATTCATGTATTTTATAGCTTCAATAGGTCCACACTTAGACATTTTTCATTGTACCTTCATTCCTATCAGAGAAAAGAAACCAAAACCCTTCAAGCCTAGATATTGCATTGACATCTCTTATATCAAGGGTTGTCAGTCATATTTATCTTGAGGTGGGTTTGTATTCCTAATGTTCAATAGGATATTGGATTGATTCCCATTGATCACCATTTTCTATTGTTCTTATATGTTCTATTTATTGGTGGGTTTTGTAAGTATACAATCAATGTTAAATATTTATCTTCCAAAAAAATACAATGATCTATACTTATTCTTTTATAGAATCTCATCAATACAAAAATGTAATTAGTAGAATAGGAAGAGAAGAAGAAGTGTCCAAGTAGTTTCTATTTCTCCCACAAATTATAGTGAATGACACATATATTTATATTCTATTAGTAAAGGTGCTTTAATCTTGCATTCTCAACTTTTCTTTAATTTAAATTTATTCATTACTTTTTCTTCACATGTGGAGTATGGTTTCCCACTTTTAGGTGGCATTCTTTGCCACATGTCAACATATTGGAAATTGTGTAAGAGGTCATATGAGTATGTTTTGCCATTATGATGTGTAAAATAATCTTACAACATTATAAGAACAAGGTTTACTTATTATACATTCTTTGGAGACATAAAGACATGTAAGAAGGGATTATATTGGAATCTTGAACAATGTTATAAAATTATTAGACACGTGTGTTATGAAGCACTGTTTTCAAGGTAACTAGAACAAATTGAGTTGCCTTATTTTTTGTGGTCTAGAATAGTCTAGAAGATCAAATACTTAGGGAAAATTTGAATTTGGGCCACATGTTTTAGGTGTCACACCTCTTTTTGCATTACATATAAATTTCTATAAATATTACATGGTATCTCGTTAAGCCTTCATATATTTATTTGTGCATGAGTTTGAATAGTAATATGGTAAAGTTGGTTGTCTTATAGGAATTTTCATGGTATTAGAAGCACTTTAAGTTGTATATGTCTGATACTCGTACAAGATACATATCTTGAAAACCATGTTGTAACTATGAGTCTTTCTAAATAATAAAAATGTATTATTGTTTTGATTAAGTAAAAACAGGTTTTGAAAGGACCCGAAAGCTTTTACAATGAGTCTTGCCCCATTTTTTTCATGCATACCTTTAGAAGAAAATGGAAGTTTAGTGTGTAGCATTGGTCTTGAGATCTTCATGAGAGTCTTGAGTTTAAGTCTAGTTTTCCCCTTAAGCTAGGAGGCCTTTATCAGATTTCCCCAATTTGACTTCTCTTTTGTAAGCCAAAGGGAATTTGTATTTGAGATCATGTTTGATTGGTTAGGTTAAGTTCCCAAATCTGGTAAAGGTCATATTTCAAAGGTTTCTAACATTGGTTCTATTTACATTCAAAGTCTTTGGCGTTGGCACTCCATTTTGCAGCATTGGTGGAAAATTGGTTTCAGGCTTCTCCTTGGTGGAAAATCACCTACATAGTGTGTTTTCCGTGGTGAGTAATTCCAAATGTTTCAGTAGTCAGTAAAGTTTGAAAGTGGATAATTTGGGGGCTAGAAAGATTATTGCATTCAAAATGAACCTCTATGGGCCCAAAGGAAAGATTAAATGAAGAAGAATCCAAGATGCAAGCTTATCGACAGAAAAGCAGAAAATGACTTCTCCACTACTCCAACAGGCGGGTTTCGACCCGCGGAGTACGTTTTCTGCCAAGTCATTAAAATTGAAGAGCTTTGAAGAAGAATATATCTCATAAGTGATCCAAGGTATAAAGAAGCTGATGAAATCGACACACATCATTTCAGCATCTCAATAGGCTAAAATTCTCCCTCAGCGGACTTTTGGGTAGAAAACACTCCATAAGCATTTCTTTGCCCAAAAGGGAAGCGAAAAAGTAACTTTACGCCGCCTCCAAAAAGTTACCATTACAGTTATCTAAAGTGAAAAGATGTTTTTTTTAACGGCCCGGAAGACTAAAGTAATTAATTCAACTAAATTCATTTTGCTTCATAACGGACTTTTTCATAAATGTTTTAGTCTTTTCATTCGTGTGGCGCGGGAAGTCGGTCGTTAAATGGTAAGAATTCAAAAGTTATAAAATTAGTGAAATCTTGCACATAGGAACTACCATCTGTTTGATGAATTGTCTGAATTTGAAGCTCTTGGCAATAGTTGTTCTCTGCTCTTATATTCCTGAGAGATATCCCTAATCCCCGAGTCAAAATCAATCGAAGCATGGCTACTAAACTTACGGGATTCGATGGGATGAATGACATCACTTTTGACTGGCATAAAATCTCAAACACCTCTCTGAAGTTCTTCAATATGCAGAGCTTCCAGAATAGATTGGGGGCAGACCAAATGCACCCTGTTATTGAAAACTGAAGGAGAGTGGATTGGTTGAAACCACTGGTTTTCCTATTGCAGTTCAAGCGCTAGAGCTTGTTCAAGAATTTATAGCTTGGTATAATCTGGATACTAAGAAAATTCTCCTGCCTAATGAAATGGTACTAACTTCATCCAGAACTCCTGCACATTCTAGAGTAGGCTAAATACTTAGAGATGACATATAGTTGGGCGGTTACTAAGTATGGATCAAAGAAGACTGCGTCGAAGAAGGAAATAATGAAGTCATGGTTTCAAGAGCCGAGGAGTGCTAAGGGAAAGTTGCCTAAAACATTATATGACATGAACCTGAAGCCAAAAATCATATATATCTTGGTACTACTCCACATGATCAGAGGTGAGAGCGATGCACTAAATTTTGTTGAACACCATTTCTTCTTAGTCCAGGTGATTTGCTCTCAACACCATGTCATTGATTGGGCCCTTATGGTAAGAAAAAATCTCTCAAATGCCCTAAATAGAGCTAAACATCAGAATGAGTTCTACATGTCTTCAGTCTTATTATATATTGGCTACAATTCAAATTTGGCCAGGGCTTCCTAGATTCGAAGAATTCCCAGAGGATGTTAAGAGTTATGAATTCTTCCCCTGTTTGTAATTACATAATAGTTATGCTGAGTATCTCAAAGTTAATGATGCATCTACAATGAGACTGTGTAGGGAGCTACAAGGTTTCCCATAAAGGATATTTTCTCCTGAAGCCATGGTGTTTCTCAGCCAGTTTGGGTGCTACTTTATTCAATTTGTAGATTTCTCATATATTCGTCTTGCAAGATTCGATGTCTTCCCCTTGAAGATGCCCAGATATCCTGATGACATGATCATGCTAGTTGAATTAATGAGGCAAGAGGTCCAAGTGAATCTGATATGCGCTGATGCTAAGAAGAAAGGCTATGATTTCCCAATGACCATTGGAGCTTACAGTTGTGCATCCCAGTCTGAGGCAAAGAATGTTCTAAAAATATTCTCAAAAAGGTTCCAATTGGAGACATATGATGTTCTGAGGCCGTAGTACGATCCTGTGAATTATGTCTAAGATCACCTACTAATGAGTCATGCTATCCATCACATTGATGATATTGAAGACTATTGGGCCAATTGCAAGGATGACTTAGAAAGCAGAGAAAGGTTCTATGCAAGGTTAACTATTGAACAAATCAAAAAGTTCAAAGTTAACATTACAGTTGAGGGGCTAGAAGATGATGGCCAGCATATGTATGATAATGCATATTTAGAAAAGATAAAGCCCCTCCCTATAAGTTTCGAACCCATGCTAGGTCAAGCCATTAATGAAATAAATAACTTGATGGGTGGGATCTACAAAAGGACGGAGCAGTGGGTCGAGTGGACAGCAGGCAGAAGGAAGAGGTCAAAAAGGAAGCCTCCTTCTCAATGAACTCCTGCAAAGGAGACTTTGAATGTTCCTGCAACAACCTCAACTATGGCTAAAGGATTAGTTCAGCCAGCGGGTGGAGGTGATGAATCCTGAGAAAGAGATCCCATTAGAGAAGACATGCAGAGAGGACCCGCTTCCAGACATCGGTTCAACTAAAGAAGCAGTCTCCAAGGACCCAACCAAGTCTGCAGTTGAGCTCACTGAAGGCATAGGACCTGAACAATCAGTTAAGGCTAGTGTTATAGACACACAAGTCGACACCTCAATTCAAGATACTCCAAGGAAAGGATTCTCTACTATAGTAGAGATGGGTGAAGATAGCTCAAGTACCTCAGCCATAGAATCAGATGAGGGGGTTGGGAAGCAACAAAAATCTTCTCAAGTTGTTAAATTAGTCTCCTCCTCTCCTACTTCGGTGAACCCATTTACTTCCAGACCCAAATCTGCTCTTCCGGTGATCAGGAAGTTGTTCATAGAAGAACTGGTCTCTGCTTCCAAAGTTACTAGTGCTGAATCTTGGATAGAGAACACTCTAGAATGAAAGAGGAAGAGAGTAGAGGAAGGGACATCCAACAAAGATACCCTGATGTGAGTGTTTCAAGGCTTGCTAGCACTTCAACCAAGAGACCTTAGCTTGTCTCTTCTAGGAACCTAATCTTCTCTAGGTCCTAATTGGCTTAGATGATTAACTAAGTCCAATTCCAACTCTTCTCTAAGAGTTCTCAACTCATGTTCTTCACCTTGAAAGACTAACACCTTTTAGTTACTTCAAATCTTCACTTCTTCCACTACACCTAGAAAGATCTAAGTGCCAATTCCACTCTAGCATTCAAAGATTCATTGCAGGGATAATCATCATCATGGAAAAATTCCATTTACTTCCATTTGGATCCATTTTGAGGGATCTCATGACCATTTTCAGTCAAGTCCAAGTTTATTTCTTCAAGAGGCCTAATTGGGCTTATTTCCTTGTAGCCTTTTACAGTGTGTTTTTCCCACTTCTTCCAAAACTTTCCCAAAGAAGCTGAAAAACCAGTCACACATTCAGATACCCTTTATCACTTTACAAGAGATTTTTAAGGTTTTAGTTTCCTAAGCCCCCCGTACATAGGGCTCCTACAATCTAGGTCCAATAGGGCTAATAGGCCTAATTTCTAGGACTGTCTACAACCTAGTTAAAAACTTGCTCAAAACTTGGTCGAATCAATTGGTAAGAACTCAATCCTTCTATCATGTCAAGGTATGAATATACCCTATTTGAAACTATACCTATTCTGTACAGTGCTTCACTACCCTACAAGATATGCTCAATCTTTCATCTCCCAAACCTCTAACCGGACAATGTCTGCTCGCTTAGGGCTTGGCACTAAAAATAGAAACTTGGCACTAAAAATAGAAACTCGACCTTTCATGACTCCTAATCCTAGATATGTATAGAATAGTGACTCCCCTTTCATATCCAACCACTTTCAGGAAGATCCCATGGTCAGTTTTCATGGGGGAGCCATGAACTGACTGACTGGCCAGGACAAGACCAGTGGGCTCTCTAGATTGAAAACAATTTAACTACGACCCTAGACTAACTCCAAACTACTAGATCACTGAATGAAAACCATTGAAAAATATCCTAAGAACACAAAACAACAACTAAGTCAGGGCATTCAATCCATTGGATATCACTGTCACACACAAATGCTCAGATTCTCTGAAAAACACAGAGTTGCAGAGTTCTATTCAATCTCAAAACTTCTTACAATGTCTCTCTCTGTCAAGATTCGAGCCTCCCCTCACATTATATGCCTCATTCCATGTTTCTAGGCCTTGTTGGTCGATTCCCCATTCCTATTTTGTGGGGGGATCCAAGGTAATCGAGTTGCATGCAACATTTGCAATAACTGCAAATGTTGTCATGACAACATTTTAGCAACTTTTGGCATCTTTTCCATTATGCCTCCTCCCTGAGTTTTAGGACCTCTAACCTCTTCATTTTGATGATCCAAGATCATTTAAGGCCTTATGGCATCTCTATGACATCATTTATGTGTTTAAGACACATTCATAGCTCAAATCCAACATTAAGCAACTAAGCCTAAGAAATATAAAAACAAATAACAATGGCTAATTTAGTGACCTTATTCCTAATGAATAACTCACTTAGCCCACATTGCAATGACCTTCTAAGGTCCAAAAACAACCTAAATATCTTGACTTGGCCAATATCAAGTACAAGCCAAAAATGACTAAAACATGGAGGTTAGCCTAGGTGTGCTCCTGCACTATCCTCCCCGAAACAAAAATTTCAATCCTCCATTAGATTGAGGATGCTTGGATCAATCCCCATCTTCTTAAACTCTGATTCTTTTACCCATACTACATCAGCATTGGTTTGACCATGCTTCTTTATCAAGTGTTCTTTGTATTCTTTGATTCTAGTCTGTTTGTAGACCCTAGTGTCCAATACACTGTCATCTCCATTGACGGTAGCAGGGGGTAATTGAAGATCTTCCACATCTCTGATCACTTCTTGGAGACTTTGATCTATGTCTTTCTATGGTCCTTTGTAATGGACTAAGTCTACGATATTGAAAATAGGTGACAATCCACTATCTTCCGGGAGCTCAACTCTGAATGCATTATCACCATACTTAGCTAAGATAGGAAAGGGACCTATCCTTCTCATCTGCAACTTGTAAGGGACTCACTTTTTAAGTCTTGATTTGTTAAGATGAACCATGACCATGTCACCCACATTGAGCTGTATTGTTCTCCTACTCTCATCAACTTTACTCTTATGCTTCATAGTATTCTTTGTCAAAGTCCTCCTGACTGTATCATGTATCTCCTACATTACATAGAAAAAATCATCTGCATATCCACTTGCCTTCACTCCATCCTTCAAGTCTCTCAACTCATAGACTCCTCTAGGATGTAATCGATATACTATCTCAAAGGGGCTCTTCCCTGTTGACCGATTTATGGTGTCATTGTAGGCATACTCAACTTTCCCAATCAACTGATCCCATTGCTGATCATTTTCCTTGGTCAAGCACCTTAGTAGATTTCCAAGGCTCCTATTCACCACTTCAGTCTGACCATCAGTTTTGAGATGGTATGCAGACCCAAAGGATAAATTAGTGCCCAATCTTTGCCAAAGAGTCTTCCAAAAATGACTCATAAATTTAGTGTCTCTATCTGACACAATGCTCATAGGTAACCCATGGATTCTTACTAT
>MU226130.1:791673-805068 GCA_018584345.1 Thuja plicata
CTCCTTTCTTTGGTGCTAGGATAGTAGGTACTGCACAAGGGCTAATGCTTTTCTTGATAAGGCCTTGGTTAAGGAGTTCTTCTATTTGCCTAGCAATTTCCTCATTTTGTTGAGGGGTCATCTTGTAGGCTGCCTTATTAGGTAGGGTAGCTTCGGGTATGAAATCTATCCTATGACTTATGGCTTTTGTAGTGGGTAATGTTGATGGCTGTCCATCACTTACTATACCTTCATAAGTCTGCAACATACTTTGTATCTCCTTAGGTGTCTCTGGTTTCTTGTCTCCTTTTTCTTCATTCTTTTCTCTTGGCCTTAGCACCAATGCATAGCCAAATCCTTCTCCTTCTTCCATGGCTTCTATGAACTCTTTTTCACCGACCATGAGCACATTAGGTCCCGTCGTCTTCACATCTGCATCTTCTAACAATGATTGGATTTTGAAAGTTACTTTATCCTTCTTGAATGTATAGGAGTTCCTCACTCCATCATGGATAGCCTGGTGGTAAAATTTACATGGTCTTCCTAGGAGCAAGTGACATGCATCCATGAGAAACACATCACATAGAACCTTTTCCTTATATCTCCCTATAGAGAACACTACCCAAGCTTTCTCGTTGACTAAGACATACTGTCCCTTATTGAGCCATGTGACATTGTAAGGATGGGTATGAGGCATCCTTGTCATGCCTAACTTGCTGACTGCTTCTTCTGACACAATGTTTTCAGTAGACCCTGAGTCCACTACGACTCTACATACTTTACCCATTACCTTACATTTGACTCTAAATAGGGACCTTCTTTAGCTTGGATCTTCTTTAATCGAATCCTTGATCAACGTTCTCCTCATCACGAGGTTCTCACCTTCTTTTGAATTCAGTGGTACCTTAGAGTGTGTCTTTGCTGCATTTGCCTCTTCATGAACTAAATTAGTTCTCTTATTACCTCCTTGAGAATTACTACCCTTCTTTGGACACTTATAGGCAGGGTGTCCCATTTGGTTGCAATGATAGTATTTCATATTGGCAAAGTAATTGCCTCTTCCTTGTCCACCACTTCTTCCTCTAAAGTTTGAGTTCCTTCCTCTACCACCTCTACTAGAACTTCCCTCTTGCTACTTAGTGTACTTGACTTCTCCTTGTGTCCTTGATTCTAAACTTCTTCCACCATAGCCACCTCTTGATCCTCTATTATCCCTTCCCCTACCTCTTCCTTTGGAGGTTTGATCTTGTTTTCTTTTTCCTTTCTCCTCTATCTTCAAGTCCATTTGATAAAATTGGTGAATGGTTTTGAAGTTCACAAGACTCATGTCTTCTTGAATAGACCACTTGAGTCCATTCAAATATCTAGCTAGTTTGATGCTTTCATCCTCCACCACTTGTGATCTTAAGCACAACTTTTGGAACTCTTCGGTGTATGCTTGGACATCCAAATATTTTTGTCTAATATTGTGTCTTCTCCTATGCAACTGAACCTCATATTCATCAGGCAAGTAAGTTTGCTTGAACTTAGTCACCATTCCCTTCCATGAGACTATAGGAATATTTCCTTCTTATTCCCTCTCATTTTGAACAAACTTCCACCATGTGAGAGCTAATCCTCTCAACCTTGACTTGGCCACACTAAATTTTTGGGCCTTTGTGATACCATCACATTCAAAATGGTTCTCTATACTGTCAATCCAATCCACGACTAAATCTAGATCCATTTGTCCACTGAAAAGTGGTACACCCTCCAAAGCTTTTCCACTTAAAGCCTTTAGTGCGTTTAATAAGGGTTCTTGGTCACTGACAGGGTCAGGGGTTGGAAATTCCTCTTCTACATCCACTCCCTTTTCCCTTGCTTCTTCTTCTTCTTTCTGATCTATCTTATCTTTCATCTTCTTAGTTTTGTCTTCGACTTCTCCCAAGAGTTGCTCTATTTGAGACAACCTTTCTCTTAACAACTTGTTGTCTTCTTCTTGCTCATCCACCTTTTTGGCTAACTCGCCATTAGTCACCATGGTTTTGAATTCTACTAATCCAAATGGTGTATTCTCTCCAACTGATTCAGTAGGCTAAAATATCCACCACAAGCCTGATCTCAATCAAGCTCTGATACTAATACAATGTGAGTGTTCCAAGGCTTTCTAGCACTTCAACCAAGATACTTTAGCCTGTCTCTTCTAGGAACCTAATCTCCTCTAGGTCCTAATTGGCTTATATGGTTAACTAATTCCAATTCCAACTCTTCTCTAAGAGTTCTCAACTCATGTGCTTCACCTTGAAAGACTAACACCTTTTAGTTAGTTCAAATCTTCACTTCTTCCACTACACCTAGAAAGATCTAAGTGCTAACTCCACTCTAGCATTCAAAGATTCATTGCAAGGATCATCATCATCATGGAAAAATTAATTTTAATTCCATTTGGATCCATTTTGACGGATCTCATGACCATTTTCAGTCGAGTCTAGGTTTATGTCTTCAAGAGGCCTAATTGGGCTTATTTCCTGTAGCCTTTTACAGTGTGTTTTTCCCACTTCTTCCAAAAATTTCCCAAAGAAGTTGAAAAAATAGTCACAAATTTAGAGACCCTTTATCACTTTACAAGATATTTTTAAGGTTTTAGTTTCCTAAGCCCTCCGTACATAGGGTTCCTACAATCTAGGTCTAATAGGGCTAATAGGCCTAATTTCTAGGATTGTCTGCAACCTAGTTGAAAACTTGCTCAAAACTTGGTCAAATGGATTGGTAAGAACTCAATCCTTCTAGCATGTCAAGGTATTACTATGCCCTATATGAAACTATACCTAGTCCGTACAGTGCTTCACTACCCTACAAGATATGCTCAATCTTTCATCGCCCAAACCTCTACTCGGACAATGTCTGCTCGCCTAGGGCTTGGCACTAAAAATAGCAAATTGACCTTTCATGACTCCTAATACTAGATATGTATAGACTAGTGACTCCCCTTTCATATACAACTACTTTTAGGAAGATCCCATGGTTAGTTTTCATGGGGGAGCCATGAACTGACTGACTGGTCAGGACAGGACCAGTGGACTCTCTAGATTGAAAACAATTTAACTACAACCCTAGACTAACTCCAAACTACTAGATCATTGAATGAAAAACACTGAAAACTATCCTAAGAACACAAAAAAACAACTAAGTTGGGGCATTCAATCCATTGGATATCACTATCACACACAAATGCTCGGATTCTCTAAAAAATACAGAGTTGCAGAGTTCTATTCAATCTCAAAACTTCTTACAATGTCTCTCTTTGTCAAGATTCAAGCCTCCCCTCACATTAGATGCCTCATTCCATGTTTCTAGGCCTTGTTGGTCGATTCCCCATTCCTATTTCTTTGGGGGGATCCAAGGTAACCAAGTTGCATGCAACATTTGTAATAATTGCAAATGTTGTCATGACAACATTTTAGCAACTTTTGGCATCTTTTCCATTATGCCTCCTCCCTAAGTTTTAGGACCTCTAACCTCTTCATTTTGAGGATCCAAGATCATTTAAGGCCTTATGGCATCTCTATGACATCATTTATGTGTTTAAGACACATTCATGGCTCAAATCCAACATTAATCAACTAAGCCTAAGAAATATAAAAACTACTAACAATGGCTAATTTAGTGACCTTAGTCCTAATGAATAACTCACTTATCCCACATTGCAATGAACTTCTAAGGTCGAAAAACAACCGAACTATCTTGACTTCGCCAATGTCAAGTACAAGCCAAAAATGACTAAAACATGGAGGTTAGCCTAGGTGTGCTCCTGCATACCCTTTCCCGGGCCTTACAACCAAACACCACTGTGAGTAAAGTGAAGAAAGTAAAGACAATGTATACACTAGGCCGAGATCCTGAAACTGGGCATTTCACTATGGAAGTAGCCAAGCCTACGAAGGAGGGCAGATTCAAGGACATGAATGCCTCCAATTTTCAATTGCAGTCATTTGATATGGGGTTGGCCCGTCATGACACCAAGGTGGATTGGTGGAAGTCTACAAATGTAGTGATTGAAGAAGAGCTCGAAGAGCTCAAGACTGCTAAAGTGCAACTCAAAGCATAAGTTAATGAGTTGAAAAATTTCATCAGGCATCTCATCACTCTGATCGCTAGTGTTCCCAGTGCTCAAATCACTTTCGATCCCAATGCTGTAGAGAATCAAGCTATCATTGCCAAGTTGCAAGAGTATAGGCATTTTGGGAAAATTGGTAGGAACTAGATCGAGAGACTCAGGTCCAAAGGGATTGTTGTTGTTGAGTAGTTAGGTGACACTCTCCTAAAGTTGGAAAAGGAGAGAAATAACATTGACCATAACTTGTAGACTCTCACGGCGGAAAGAGTGAAGTGTCAAGAATGCATAGTAATACTACATGTAGCAGTGAAGATGAAGACTAAGGAGGCAATAAAGGCCAAGATCATGTAGAAAGGAGATTAGCCTTTGATTGAATGGTTCCAAAGTCTGGAATTTAAGATTGAGATGTTCATCCAAGCCGAAGCAGGGTTGCAGCAGACAGATGTCAAAATCAAAGAGGAGCATAACATAAAATTTAAACTCCTTCAAGGTCTCCACACAGAATCATATACAAGTGACCATGGAAAGGAAATGATTGGAGTGACCAACATGCAGAAATCCTTCTCAAAATATGTGGACAAACTGGCAGAGCAGTCTTCTTCCCGCCTCGATAAAGTACCAGATCTCCAACAATTGAGTGGGTGTATCTACAAGGCTATGGAGGAACTAAAGGATCGGGTAGACGCTGTCAAAGTTCTGGCCAAAAATCATTCCCGGTGGCTCATAAGATATACCAATGTTCACATCAATAGGCACAAAGAACTCATCCCTATCATTATAGTTGTCACCACCTATAGGGATAAATTAGACAAGGGGAAGAAAGATGAAGCATAGATAGATTCCCTCTTGTACTAAATTTTGATAAATATTGTAACGGATAAACATTTGTTTATCATTTCTGGTTAGAGAAGTTAAACCATTTCGGTTTCCCTTTTTGTAACGGTGGACAACTTTGGAACTCTATATGTACTATTTCCAAAATCAATAAACGGTCGGCTAAATTTTGGTGTGAAGAATGACATTTTGCTGAGTCAAATTTGTGTATGTATGAATACCATTGCTTCAACTGTTCCATTGCATTGCATTTAAATCATTCTATTGATTTGAATGTTTCCTTGAAATTAGATTTACAGTTTATGATTGAACAAGAGTTCTGTATTATGATTTGATACAGCTAACTAGAGGGGAATCTGGTGTTATTCTATGTTTGGGAGATGTTCCTATCAAATAGATAAACTCATTGTTGCTTTATCATTATTCCTTAGTTTTACATTTGCATCTTCATTATCTGTCATTGCATTACCAGTTTTTAGAGCTCGTATGATTACTGAGATCTCCGGATTGGCTAGATTTAATTGAATTTAATCTACCTGAGCTAGTTCCTACCTAGGCCTAGATTGGTTTACCTCTTCTGTTCTCAGGTTAAGAACATACCCCTGTTAGATTAGGAAAGATTCATAGTCATTAAAAATCATTCATTTAAGGGAGCTGCACCTTCAAATTCAGAGGAAAATTAGTTATTCATTTACATTTCCCAACTGTTGTATTCGATTGTTTCTTTAATTTTTGGGTATTTTGGAGTTAAAGTGAAGAAGAACAATCTATTTACCAACAATGAGATTAGAGGATAAGCATTAAAGTTCAAACCAAAATGTGCTACAACACCCGATGATACATAGGCCCAAGGCCCCAAAAGCTAACATAAAAAAAAGACAACAAATAGAAAATGGACAACAACAGAAAAAGACAACAAAAATAAAGCAAGGCAACAGCTAGCAAGTTTTCATCAGTTCTTTAGTCTAGATGAACAAGAGCTCCATGTTGCCTGCAAACACCTTCAAATCCTCCAGATTAACATCCTTCTTTCTGGTGCTGGCTCGGTTTCTTTTACCAGGCCCAATGCTCTCCATTATCTCCTTAGTCTCCTCTCCCTATTTTGCTCCATTTTAGTAACCAAGATCTTATTGTGGTCCTCAAAGGATTTCAGAATTTGGAAGCTTTGCTCACTGATTTTCTTCAGAGTACTTTCCAACTTTTCCACTTTAATCTCCAAGATGGTAATCCTAGCTTCATAGTTGTTGTCCTTGCCGTCCTTGCCCAAATCATTCAACTTCTTTTCCATTTGGAGGACAGTGCCACCGAGATCCCCGAAGGACTCCCCTTTGCGCACAACTTTCATCCATTCTTCCAAACAAGTAGCTAGGGGCTTGTCACCAAAGTTCGCATTCCTGATCATATTAACAATTTTGTCCTGCTCCTTTAGGTCAGCCTTAATTTTTCAGTATCCTGAGCAATATTAACCATAAAATGACCAAAAGCCAGAATACTCTCCTTTGGGTCTTGACCAATCTGAACTTCACTTTTTTCTGTGTTGCCATCATCATCACATACCTGTTTAGTATCCACATTGTCAGTCTGGTTACCAGGAGGGGTGGTATCATTACCCACATTTTCATTGATAATTTTATTGGTCTCCTCCATATTTTGCTAAACATTCTGGGTGTCATCCATAGTTTCATCACCTCTGCTCTCAGTCTCTTTTTTATTTTTACCACCCTTCTTTTTCTTACTCTTTCTAGGGATTTCATTAATTTCATCCTCCTCATCTGAGGATATGAAAATACTCTTTTTGGTTTTACCTCCTTTAATCTTCTTGATATCTGAATTCTTCTCCTTATTTGGAGGGATTTTCGTCTTTTACCCTTTAGGGTTTGTCTCCTTCTCATCTGTGTTGTCATCCTCTAATTCAAACTCAGACTCGGACTCATCAACCTTCTTCTTATTTTTACTGATTTTCTTTGAGGTACTACCCTTATGTTTACCTTTCCCTTTGGCATTGTTACCCAGAGTACCCATTGACTCATCCTCAGTATCCTCCTCAAATATATCACCCGACTCCTCATCCTTTGTATCTTCATCACTAGAGGCATTACTCTTAAGGAGGGGTTTGTCAACTTTCTTAATTTTCAGTAGATTATAAATCAAGACCATAAGACCCCGATGGGAGGCATGGTCCCCATTAGGGTCTTTCTGCAAACTCCTCATAGATTGCCTCATAGAACTAAAAAGATAGAAGGGAATACTAATCTTTTCGTCATATCTAAAATGATTTAAAATGAGGAAATGATGCCCATAAGCACGAGAGAACTTACCATCCAAAGTGATGTAGCTGATAGCCGCATACAGAATGAAATGTCAAGGACGACTGATATTTTTGGGGTTATTGTACCCACCAACCCTTTTGACATTGTTATTATTGGAATGCACAAATTTTCTCTTTAAAGGATTTTCTCCATGTGAAATCTAAAGGTTATAGTATAATATTCAATGTATTCTTTCTTTAAATTTTAAAGATTATTTTTAGTCCATTCGTTCCTCTATTACGATTCAATCTTGACATAGTATTAGCTCCTTTGTGCACTTATGTTTCATTTTACTCATAACAAATAACTAATCTAGGAAATCTTTGTACAAGTCATCATTTGTTAATTTTCTCTAGGTATTATCTTTCATCATCCTTCATGTGCTTACAATTTTTTAAATGTTGTTGGGATGTTAACAACCTAAATTATGGATTTTTAGTATGTATATATAATTTGTAATAATTCCTTGCTAAACTACAAGTTTTCAATTTCCACATCCACTTACATATTCACATATAACCATCTCATGCATCCTTCCCTATTGCATATACTTTGTTTGCCTTATAGTTTTTTTTTTGACTCTTTTTTGTAGTTCTACCTACATCTCTATTTTCATCCACCTCAACTTTAACATCCTTCTTGTTCTAACTTTATTCTTTATCTACAGTTTCATCTTCCATTTGAAATTTCTTCATTTCGTTGATTCTCATTCTCACATCATAATTGGATGAGATGTTTTTTTGCAAACCCCTTACCACTAATATCATGTTAACATCACTCTTGCTTGATGATGTCACGGTAGTCACAATCCTCAAGTAACCTCCCCTTGCATATTGATTTTGTCATGATGTTATTATCCATTTTTCTACCTTACATTTTTCTACCTTACATACTTTTACTCTCTATCTGACATAAGAAGTAAGTTCTTTAATAATTTTGTTTATAAAGATGATTTTTTTATGAAGTAAAAGTGGAACAAAAATATTTTTAGAGAATTACACCAAAAAGACACCATTATTAAGAGGTATTGCTTCATGTCCTATTTCAAGTAAATTATTTGATAGAATCGTATGGTAATCAAATTCATAATTATTTTATTATAGATTTAAAAAAAATACTAAAACAGTACTTTCATTTTTATGCTAACCATTGTTCAATAAATGCTTCTGCAAGTGAACATTTTTTATGCTAACCATTGTCTTGATTCTTGAGACACTATACACTAGATCATCTTTTGTATGGTGTCTCAAGAATCAAGACAATTAAAAGAAAATTACAAAGACATAGTCTCTAGATGAAATTAGAAAGAATGAAGTTATCCTTCAATAACAAATGCATCCATTTCTGACAGAAGCTCCAAATCTTATTGAAAATGGACTCCTCGAAATCGAATTGAGCAGAACAAATGGGTATATAAAGTAACTGAAAGCTCTTTAAACAATAATGGAAACTGCTTTATTTTATTAAGGATGTAGAAACAACAAAAGGCTTATATAATATCAGAGAAAATTCATTTCATTATTTGATAAGCAGATCATTTATTTAGTATCATTATGGACTATATATGATCTATACAACTCCCATCTAGGAATATATATATTTGGGAACTACCCTACAGTGCAGGTACAGAATTGAGTTATCTGTGTATTGGCAATACTTGAACTTGTGCAAGAAAGCCCAATAAACTGAGTCACTGCGCATGGCACAGGGAAAACCAGTCCACTGACTTGTGGAAGTGGTGGTGGAGGTGCAACAGATACAGCAGAAATACCAACTCCTGCTGGTTCAGATACAGCAGAAATACCAACTCCTGCTGGTTCAGATACAACAGGAATATCACGGCCTCCTGTAAAACCATTATATGCACCACATGAAACAGCATTCTTAATACTAATTCATAAATATAATAGCATTCAAAAAAGAAAAAAACTAGAATGCAAAAAATTGTTGGAGTTGAATAATTACCTGTGGCCAGGGATTGTTTTGACATCATGTTTTGCACAGTAGACACATCCTTTGATGGGAGACCTTCAATGGAAATGAGGATGATGACAAATGTAATACACATCCCAATCAGATGAATTTTTCCTGTGTTTTTCATCATCTTGATCTTCAAAGAAAACACAGAGAGTAAAGTCCCACTATAACAACGAATGGAGCTTGAGAATATGAGGGTGATGATAGGAATGGCTGTAACCCGGGTTATATAGAGAAAAAGTTTAATGCAGGCGGCATGGTGGGAAGGAAAAATAGAGATCACACTAGCAGTGTGAGCTGCATAAAGTTTGGAAGGCCGATTGCATGTTACCTGAAAATAGTGGACTCATAAACAGACATAACCTCAAAAGTAGTAAAGTTCTACGAAAGATGTGTTTCATTGTGGAAGATAAATAAATTTAATCTTAAATGATTAACCTAGGCTAACTAAAGTACAAGCAATCAAGCTCAAATTATGCTAGTAAATTAGAAGAGCTGGAAATTCTGTTTCATTGTAGAAGACAAACAAATTTAATCTTGTTTGATTAATCTCAAGTCTAATTAAAATACAAACAATAGAGTTCAAATTAGGCTAAGTAAATTAGAAGAGGTAAAAAAAATAAAAAAATCAATTATTATTTTAAAAAATTGAATGTGAATGTCACATATATTTGGTTTTTGAATTCAAAATAATAAATGAATATTAGAGATATGTATAACTAATTTAATATGGTGTGTAAATTGATGTTCTTGAAGTGTTGATTGTTCTAAAATTTACCTAAATTTGAAGTAATTTGTAGGTCAATATTGTATTTTAGGGTCAATTTGGCACAATGTGGATCTAATCTCTACAGTTTTTTTTTACTTGGTTAAGAGTAGACTTTTGCCCTTTGATTTGTTCTAATTCATGATATTTGTTAAAGCGTAAGTATCGGTGATAGTAAAAAACACCTAAAGAATGTTGCTAGATTGTAAGGCTCAAGCTCTCTTTAGTTAACTCCCTTGAAGGATTGTCCTTCAAGCCTTAAGAAAATATTTGTAGAAAACAAACAAAGATACAAAGGTCTAGATGTGAATTTTGATACAATTGTTGATTATTTTTAATGCTTCAAATCACATGTTTCAAGGAATACTCCTTGTAATTTCTTAGGATGATCACATGATCTAGGATGTGAATCAAAGTTCAAATGAATATCTTTAATTACCTACACTTAACAAATATGAATACAATTAAATGCACCAAGTTAGTTTCCAACAAATGGTAGGAAAACATAGGAGTAGATAATTTTGAAATTTATGAGTTTTAGGCCAATTCCATGCCTTGCAAGATCAGTTTAGCTCATCACAAGATTGGACCGAGATGAGGAATTTCACATCTCGAGGCAAGGATTAAGTGTATGGAAATGTGGATTGATATTTTAATTAATATATAGTAATAAGTGCAATGGGGTAAGGATAAGATCAAATGTATGGAAATGTGTGAAGGTGTGAATAAATGAGAATGGAGTGGGATTGAGAGGAGCCAAACTTATCACAATAATGTACTGCATTTCATCATGTAAGCATATGGAGACATCCAATCAAAATAAGCTGAAAAAAACTAGAATTAGCGTGGATATAATAACTTCATTATTATATTTTCTACCTGCTTTGAGGTGCATAAGAACTCTAAAGTGATTATACATTTAAAATTATATGACCATTCATATCCATGGTGATCCATGCATGAAAAGTAAATATGAAGACATAAAATGATAAGGGGTATGTGTAAAGTAATAGACTCAATGTGATCTCTTCACATGTTCGTCCTACCTAAAATGCACACTCCATAGGAACTTACAATATACATAAAATATTTGCAATGAGTAGCTTCTTCTATACAAATGAAGTAAGTACAAACTAAGAAAATTTTATAACTATCTAGGAAACTTAATGAAAGGTAGAATTAGATATCAAGGTTAAGAAATTATGCATGCATGGAAATTATTGTCATGACTCATGTAAGAAAATCGATGAATTTGTGTATATTCACTACGTCAAATCTTAATATAGGACCATTAATTTGATGATACATATTGCACTCCAATTAGTTGCATATAAAGTGCACAAGGAATTTGTGATATTTCATTTCTCAACTACAACTTTCCAACCTACACATAGATTTTCAAATTCACATATAATTCTCGCATACATCATTCCCTATTTCATTTCATTTGTCTATCTATTATGTTATTCACTTGCTTTTGCAGTTCTAACTACATTTTCTATTCTCATCCACCACCACTTTAACATCCTTCTTATTCTAGTGATTTCCTTCTTCTTTATGTAGAGTTTCATCTTTCATTTGGAATTTCTTCATTGTGTTGATCCCAATTCTCAAATCATATTTGAATGGTTTTTCTTGCAAACCTCTTTGTATTAACATCATGCTAACAATACTCTTGCTTGATGATGTAATTTTGATATCAATGTCCTCCCATTAACCTCCCCTTGTATGTTGATTCCACCATGATGTCTTTATATTTGATCCCTTTCTCCACCATTTAGAGTTTCACCCTCCATCCAAAATTCATTTTCACCCATTCTCATTCGAAGTTGTAGTTGGAGTTTCTCTTTCATTTCTACCAACTTCCGTTTGTGGGATTTTCTTCTCTAATTGAACATCCTTCCATCATGATAAATTTATATCTCTTTTTTTTGTTGAACCCTTCATTTCCTCAAGACTCTTCCTAATTTTCCTTTTCCTTTATACATAAAAATTCCCAATTCTTAACTAGATCTCTTCTATGTGAACCTTTAATTCTAACGAAAATATCTAATTTCCTCCACTTGATTTGCATTCATTTCAAAGTCATTTTATTTCCAGTCCTTATTTAACTACTACATGATTGTCATACTGACTAGTTGGAGCTAAAACTACCCAATCTCATGTACCTACACCCAATAAATGTATTTTAATCAAAGATGACATATTTAAGAGGTAGATTTAGGAGTGATGGTATTCTTATGACATCATTAGGTTGTTACTAGTATAATTTATGGGCATTTTTGAAATCTTTGTATGTAGATTTGTATGCCATTAAAACTCATAACAATGGTAAGAGAAAATGGTTGCTTTCTCATGCTTTTAGGTTGATTTACAAATCCCATAGGAGAAATTTTGACATTGAGTATGTATCATTATGATTTCTATTGTATGACGAGTCCCTAATATTTTCTACACCACATGATCAAATCTCTTCCCTTAGTGTAGATTCCCTTGATATAACCTATGTACAACTTCTTCATTCATTGTATAGGTTTTCCCTACTAGAGTGTAGATTCATAAAAAGGTTTTATATTTTGAATGTTTATTTGTATTTAAACCATCTTTCTAGGTTGAAGAGAGGTAGCTACTATATAGCACATGAATATAAGAAATTGTCTCCTTTACGATTTATGAATATTTGAAGAGATTTTTAAAGTTTTAAGGTGCAATAGCTCCTCCTATATAAATTATCTTTCACCAACTTTGTTGTGATAGTTATAAATGGGTATTTGAAATTGATATAATATTTAATCTATGACACATTTGTATATATATGATTTTCTATTGGTCATTTCAGAAGAATATTAATGAGTTCAAAGAGGGATTATTAAGTAGAATTATTTATTTGCACAAAAAGTCTTATGTTTGCTATTTATTTATGCTTTATTTTTCTAGATATAACTTTACTACCCACATTTAAGAAACTATTTAGTGAAAACTCTAAGGGCCCGTTTGGTGCATGACATTAACTTATCCAGAATAGGCCTATTCCAGAATAAGGGCCTATTCTCGGATTAATTAATTCTAAAAATGAAAGCTGGAATAAGCTATTCTTCGTTTGGATCCCATATTGTAGAATTGGAATAAGGATTATTTTTTATTTTTTTAATTAATTTGAATAATATGTATTTTTAACTTGTGTACATATATACACATACACATATACACACATATACATGTGTGTATACACACACATGTGTATATACACATGTGTATATATACACACATATATACATATGTGTGTGTATATACACATGTGTATATATACACATAGGTATATATACACACACACATATATACATATGTGTGTGTATATACACATGTGTATATATACACATAGGTATATATACACATGTGTATATATACACACATGTGTATATACACATGTGTGT
>MU226130.1:805711-824709 GCA_018584345.1 Thuja plicata
ATTTTACTTTCATAACAAGATCTCGTTATTCATAATCTCCCACTCAATCTAATATTGGTATTGTAATATTATCCCTAAAACTTAGAATATGAGGTCATTATACTCTAATAACAAATGAAAGGAAGCAATGATACATAGAAATTATTTCTACTCTTACTTTAATGGTCTTAGGCCCCAAAACCATAGGTCCAAAGCCTTAGAACTTTTCTTCACCTTCAATGTCATAACTTATCTTCAAGAAGGTAAATGAGAAGTTTATAAACATATGAAGGATATTGAAGGCTTATAATAAGAGTGGGTAATCTATCATGCACTTCAAGCTCAACCTAAACCTTGGAAGTTACTAGAGGCATGCCACTATAGACATTCAAATAAAACAAAATAGACAACTAAATTACTAAAAAGAAACTATACATGGCAAGCACAGTGATGATATAAATAAAAGTTTGTAAGAACAAATATTAACCTTCCAAACCTCCAAATAGAGAATATAAACATATATAAAGATCTATAGGTTGTAATTTCTAGATTAGCAATTTTAATGACACAAGAAAATGGGAAAATATTAAATTAAATATAAAGGGCCTCATTAGGCTCTACTTGGTACACTCTATATTATTGTTCATGTACATGAGAAACCACAATTCTACATATATTGACTTGAATCTTGGAGAGGTTTATTAGGACAAATTATTGATAATTTTGTTTTGAGATAGAAGTTGTACACTTTTAGGATGGGAGATTATGGTTTATAGAAAAAAAAATTGATTGTTACCTAGTTGCACTTTGTTGAAGTGAATATGAAGGAGGATCATTACATGAATTTGTTATATTCTTTGTTAGAATTTTAGGATTGCCTAATGTAAAATTAAAACTTAATTGTATAAATGAAATTACTTATGTTTTATATGTGTCACTTTTTTAAAATTCACACAAAAGCATGACTAGTTTTTAAATAATTAATTTTACAGCTATTCTATTTTTTTTATCAATATTTTAAAAACATGTTAATATAAAAAATAAAGTTTTTATTAAGATAGAACTAAGATCTAGGTTGTAATTTCATTTTTAAAGGCTCAGCACGTGATCATAGTTGAAGCAGGCACATGCCTTCATCCATTCTACAAAGCGTAGAAGACTAGGTAGCAAAAGCATAGATCATCTTACATAGTTGAAGCAGGCACATGCCTTCATCCATTCTACAAAGCGTAGAAGAAGAGGTAGCAAAGCATAGATCATCTTATATATGGTGGGTCAATGGATGCAGGCAATAATGAAGTAGAATTAAAGCACTTCAAAAGAAAATTACAAAGACATAGTCTCTAGATGAAGTTAGAAAGAATGAAGTTATCCCTCAATAACAAATGTGCCGATTTCTGACAGAAGCTCCAAATCTTATTAAAAATGGACTCCTTGAAACCAAACTGAGCAGAATAAATGGGTATATAAAGTAACTGAAAGCCCTTTAAACAATAATCATGGCAACTACTATATTTTATTAATGATGTAGAAACAGAAGGTTTACATAATATCAGACCAAATTAATTTTACTATTTGATAAGCATATCATTTATTTAGTATCATTATGGACTATATATGATCTATACAACTCCCATCCAGGAATATATATATTTGGGAACTATGATACTGTGCAGGTACAGAATTCAGTTATCTGTGTATTGGCATTGGTCGAACTTGTGCAAGAAAGCCCAATAAACTGAGTCACTGCGCATGGCACCATAAGGACTGCTTGGACACAACAACTACCAAATCTCATGCGTCTACACCCAAGAAATGTATTTTAATAAAAGAGGATATATTTAAGAGGTGAATGAGAATACTATCATCTTTAAGCTATCAATAATATATTTTATTAGAATTTTAAAAATCTTTAAATGTAGATTTGGGGCCGTTAATGCTCATAACAATGGTAAGATAATAATGGTTGCTTTCTCATGCTTTTAGGTGGATTTACAGTTCCCAAAGGGGAAATTTCTCCATAGAGTGTTTATCATGATGATGTCTCTGTATTGTGAGTTCCTAATACCTTCTTTATAACACTTGAAAATTTAATCTATTCCCTCATGGTAGATTTCATTGATCTAATCTATATATGACTTCATTTATTGTATGGATTTTTCTTAATAGAATGTAGATTCATCAAGGGTTTCAAAGTTTGAAATGATTATTCATATTTAGAGCATCTCTTCAAGTTATATATGTGTGTGTGTCACTTTTATGACGGATTAATGTTTGAAAGGAATTTTAGATTTTTATGGTGCAATAGGTCCTCTTTATGTAAATTCTTTCACTGAATTTGTTGTACTAGTTATAAATGATTATTTGAAATTGTTACAATATTTAATCTGCGCCATTTTTGTATATGTGATTTTCTTATACCCATTTCATAATACTATTAATGAATTTAGAGAGGGATTATTAAGCATAACATTATTTGTTTGCACAAAAATTCTTATCTTTCTTATTTATTTAAATTTAAATTTCTTAGATATAACTTTTTCACCTACATAACACACTAGTTAGTGAACACCCTAACCTCCCATATTTTCTAAATTTATTAAGATCCTTCACTAGTATTTGTACGAATGGAAGTAAGTTTTTACGTGTGTTGTTTATGGTTCCAAACAATATATCAAGAATGTATTTCATGTGGGATGAATTATTACGTCTTCAGTGAATTGTTTCCAACACTTCATTTTGTGTTTCCAAGTTGCTTCTGGTTTGGATAGTGTATGATTTCTCGCATCAACATTTTGGATCACACTCTGTGATCCATCATCAAGATGAAAGAAACCTCAAGGAGAAGAATTATTGAGCTTTCTTTAATCCTGACGATGGATCATAGAGTGTGATCCAAAATGTTGATGTAAAAATTCATACACAATCCAAACTAGAAGCAACTTGGAAACAACTACGAAAAATTGTGGAAGTTAAATATTCTTAACTTCATACTTTTCTAATTTCTACAAAACTTCAAATGAAAATGTCTTAAGAACTTAATATCATTATTATTATCTATAATACATGTGTAGAGTAGTATAATCAACTTTAAAACAATCATTATATAGCTAGTAAACCTTTCCCTACTAACACTAATAGGCGTCAAGTATAAAATTTGAGTATAGTTTCTTTTTTGTGTTTTAGTAGTATGTTTTGTTTAATTTGAATGCTTCCTATGACATTTATCTAGTAACCTCCTAGGTTTAGGTTGATCCTAAAGTGTAGAATAAATTACCCACTCTTATTGTAGACCTTCAACCATCCTTAATATGTCGATAAACTTCTTATTTACGTTGTTGAAGATAGCTTCTAACTTTGAATGCGAAGAAAAGTTCTAAGACTTTGGACCTATAGTTTTAGGACTTAACACCATCAAAGATAAGTGTAGGAAGAAATTCTATATGTGGTTTCTTCATTTCATTTTTCATTAGTTTCTAATAACCTTGGATTCTAAGTGTTAGGGATATTATTTTTAATACTAATATTAGATTGAGTGGGAGATTATGAATAATGAGATCTTGCTATGGAAAAAATGGAAAGTACATTGGTGGTAGAAATAAACCTTTACAAGAACAAATATTGACCTTTGGAAACTTAAGATAGCTAAGATATATTCATAGATATAGATTTATGGGTTACAATATCTAGAGATTAGTTATTTCGATGACATAATAAAATGAGAGTATATTAAGTTAAATTTAAAGGACACCATTAGGCTCTACTTGGTAGATTCTATATTATTGGCCAAGTAGATGAATAAATCACCATTATATATCTTTTGAAGAATCTTGGAGATTTTTACTATGTCAAGTATTTGATAAATATTTTTTAAGATATAATTCACACAATCTTAGGATGGAGGATTATGTTTTGCGGAAAAAAATGGTTGTTACCTAGTTGAAATTTGTTGGAGATAATATGGAGGAAGAAGATTATTACACAATTTTTTTATATTGTTTGTTTGAATTTCAGGATTGCTTGGTGTAAAATAAAAAAACTTAAATTGTGTGAGTGAAACTACATATATTTCATTTTTGTCAAGTTTTTAAATCCACACAAGAACATGACTGGTTTTTAAACAATTTTTTATAGCTATTATATTTTAGACAATAAAAAATTATCAATATTTTATAACATTAATATAAAAATGAAGTATTTCTTAAGCTATACCTAAGAGCTATGTTGTAATTTTTTCAATTATAGGGAATAAAAATATATAATTGAGAAATTGACTTAAGTTATAGCTATGTTGTAATTTTTTCAATTATAAGAAATAAAAATATATAATTGAGAAATTGACTTAAGTGTTAGAAACAACAAAAAAAAGGAGCTTATCACCAAAAAATATAGCTCTTTGTCTAGGACATAAACATAATGTGCAAATGTTTACATGATGCACTATCATTCAATTTAAGCACTCTCATCTAGTTTTTGCATTCATAAATTTGATCTATCTATTCAATATCAAATAAATAAGGTTACCAAATATATATAAATTCTAAAAGTATTGAAAATATTAAAATTAATGTGTGACAAAGAGATAAACCCTTGTGTGGTTGCATCTCCAAAAAAAACTTTATCGGATAAGAAAAATTATTATGATTGCTTGGGATCTTTTAAAGAATGTTCATACCCTTGTTTGATATTTTTCTGTCCACGACTTTTCGTATGAAGAGACGAATTTTGAAATTCAAAGTTTTTGTCTTTGTTTTATAAATGTTACTTTTTTGAAATTTAATTGTTCATTTCATTATTCACTATACTAAACTAGAGAATCCTATAAAGTGTAGAGCGCCAAAATTTCATGTAAACAAGAACTTCAAGTATCGATATTGGGCCAAATGAGAGATTGAGTCAAGAGGGACATCCAACTAAGAGTGGTAAGATTTTTTTAAATTTCTACTACATTTATTAATAACTTAAAAAAAAAGTGGGACTCAACACTCACATAGGTGTCAGGGAAGAATGTTCTAGCACTTGATTCACATGTCATATTCCAATGGGCATGATACTGTCTAAGAGTATGTCTTATTCTTATGTGCATGCTAGGGTATATGATACATAATAGCTTTTGACATGGAAGTTAAAAATTTTAAAATTTTCAAAACTTAAATTTAAATAGTAGTACACATAATGTTGAAATATAATTTTTTTGATGTGACTATATCATCCTAAAAATTAAGCATTTGATTTTTTCTCAATTTAGGATCATTTTGGGTTTGCTTTAGTGTTGTTCCTTTGATTGGACTTCATATTGCACTTAAATGTACACTTTATCAACATATGGGTCCTTGTTTCTTCCTTAATCCTCCCTAATTTGTGCAAAATCGAGGTAGGATCTTATTTCTAATCATCTCCCCTATTTTCCTCCAATTGAAAAATTCCCCCTTCCTTTTATGGTCTTGGAATTCACTCCCAAAATCAGAATTAGTTGACCTTTCAGATCTCGTAAACCTTATAGGTCACACTCTCCAATCAAAAGAAAGCATCTTTCTAGAGGGGTGCAGTCGACCTTTGACTGCACCCCTAAAGGTGAAGTCAAACTTTGACTTTACCCTTGGATTTTAGATCCCAAATTGGGCACTGGGTCTATTTGGTGCATTCATCAGGGTTCTGGATCCATGTTCGACTTGTGCAAATTTATTTCCAGATACCTTATAAAATGATTTGTCTCTCTCTTCATTTTCATTCTATGATATCTATGACTGATGACCTATTATATACATGTGCATACATTCACAAAGGAAACTATTGAGCAAGCAATCAAGAAAAACATTGAGCATCCAAGTGAAATTTCAAGTGTCATTCTATCACTCAAGTCTTCAAGTATTCAAGGTGTCTTCCATAGATCAAGATTCTTTCCCCATTGAGGCCAAGCAAAGGAGTTTCTTGGAAGGACATTGGCATCGTTTCTTTATTCTTCAACCATTCAGTGGAGATTTACAAAAAATATTCATAAGGTTTTATCTTGCATGATTTCCTTTTGGGTTTTGTGTAGAGTAAAATTTGCATCAACATTCTTGATCACATTCAAACTAGAGGTAAGATTATCTACATTGCATGATACACTTCATTTTAGATCTAATCTTTGTTACATGTCATAATTCCTTACTTCATTTCAATTCAAGGTTAATTCCTAAACTGGGGCTTGACCAAGGAAAGCCCCCTTCCTCAAACAATTTTCCCTTTCTCTTCAACGTGTGAAAGAATAGGTTTTAAGATCTGCAGAGCTGGATTCAGGTATTTTTGGGGTCATCTCAGAGATCACAATCAAAAAGTACACAGTCACCAATAGAGGGGTGTAGTCGAATCTCAACTTGTACCTAAAAAGTTGAGTTGTTCCTTAGAGGCTCAAAATTTCACATTTGGTAGTTACAGGTGCCAGGGTCCTAGATCTAGAACGATTTCTTTCTATGACCTCCCAGTGGCTAGAAATTACAGTTTCAAGGCTCATAACCTCCTAGTTCCTTTCAAGGTGCACACATATTTCTTCCTTCTTGCATTTTTCTTTCATATATGTTATTGAATCAGTCATTTCAGTTACTTTCCAGATCAATACTTGTTCATTAATTAATTAGTCAAATCTCTTAATGCGAAAATAGGTCTTATCCTCCTCCCTTTGCATCTAGGTTTTGTATTTGCATCCCTTCATCTTAGGTTATGCTAATCAAACTTGGATACAAAGATCTTGGGTTTGTCTATTTCCCAAAATATGCCACAGGACCTTGGTGAGTGATCTCTACCTTAGCTTTGATCACTATTTTCCTCCATACATTTTGGTGAACCCCCCGCTTTTATGCATATTATCTTTTGATTTGATAGTTGGATGATCTTTACATTATATTCTTGAGTTCACCTCTATACATTTTTGTGAACATCGGTGCATGATACCTTCTTTTTATTTTCTGGGTTAGATCTTCTTTGTGTGCAATTGTTTGTCTTTCTTTTGCATCATAGTAGATCTTATCTTTTCTCCTTTTCTATTTGGAGACCTAGTTTTGTGTGGTTAACATGGAACTCTCTAAATTGGATTGTTGTGCAATTAATTATTTTGTTACCTTTCTTCTTACCTCTCTTTATCAAACAAATGGAGTGAATCAAAGCATGTTGCATTTTGTTACATTTGATTCCTTCATGTTATTATTGCATATGGCATAATGAGGTTAACACATATATCTCTTCATTATAAGGCTCATTTCAAAAATGTTATAAATATTTCATGTGTGTTTCTTCTTCACACTTTAACTAAATGCATGCAATACATAGGTAACATAACGAACTTTGTTAATGAATCTAATCTTCAAAATCAAACTCATCCTATGGAAACTAATGTTTGTGATCATTATCCAAATATTCAAAATATTGAGCATTCATGATGTAGATCTTAGAAATTTCCTAGATGATATCTCTCCAAAAATAAGAAACGATCCACCTTCTTCTTTCCAACATAAAGATAGTAAGGGTGATGATGTTTCTACTTCTCAATCTATTCAACATGATCAAGGAATTAGTGAAAATAGCCCTAAAGCTAATCTCAATCCTCCTCAAGCATGTCATATACCTCAAGCTTACAATTTCACTCAACCAAAACCGCCTCTCAATGTTCTTTTTCCCACACCATCTAATGAACCTTCACCTTATGGTAACCGTGGAGTTTTGGCTAGGAGAATCTATATAGATATAAAATATCATTCTAGGATTAGATTTCCTTATAAAGCTTGTTACAACCCACATACTTACAGTGGTGAATTTTCATGTTCCTTTCATTAATCTAATACACTCTCTCTTTGTGATTGTGTTGAATTTAGACAATTTGTTCAAGACTTAATTAACAAACAACTACTTCTTATAACATTGGATATTATACATTTTTTGCATATGCCTTAGCCATTCTTTTCCTATTATGATGCTCTCCATTATGCCTTTTCTTAATGAGTACTAAGAGCATCATAATAGGATTCTTTCTCTTTCTCTATAAACCGGGGGACAAGGGATCATGATTTCTTCCTTCTTTTGGGGATCCATTTTCTCCATTTATTAGCATTTTTATTTTATACAATGACATCCTTGCTAGCATACATTTGTTTTTTTACATAAGAATATTGAGATCCCGAGTTGCAACCTTATGTTTGCTTGCAGGTGTATGTCTTTTATACATGAGAAACTGTTTAGGGAGCTTAAATGTGTATTCCCTTATTCTTTCTCTTTGGATCCAATAGCCAATGTGATCTAGCATCTTTGATGGTATGATATACCTTATTATAAGGATTTATTGTTTTACATAGGGATTTTTCATCCTGAGTTGCACTTGCTTGAAGTTCCATATTAGATTTCTCTCCTTTCTCTCTTTCGAAGGATCCTTTATCTCTTTTTTCTCCTCTCTTTTATTATACGATGTCCTCCCATGTATGGACTTGCACTTGTTCATAGATCTTTCTCCTTTATGAGATTAGCATCCTCCTACAATCTCTTCCTTACTTGGAAGTGTATATCTTGTATGATTGGGTTGATCACTAAGTAGACATAAGGTGACATTCTCCCCCTTTTCATTTTCTTGGATTTTTTATCATTCCATGATGGTGATTCTTTTGGCACGTGCTCTTTGTTTCACGCAAGATACTAACATCTTTGCTTAACATCCTATTGCATGTCTTAAAAATGACATGCCTATCATTTAATGATCATCTTCTTTTTATTCCTTGGTGATTTTCTTCCTTTGCATATTTTTTCTAGCTTAAATAAGTTTGATTTGCATTAAACGTGCAACTTATTTTACTTGGAATTGCATATCTTGAGACTATCATTAAGGGTGTATTATATTATATCTTTCCTTCATACTTGGGGGGAAAGATTGTTTATAAATTCTTCTCCCTTTTTCTAAGGATATACTTTCCTCAGTACATTAGAATTTTTTATCATGTGACATTCTTTTCTGACAAAGAATTAATTATTTTAATTCGGGATTCTCTCTTATATAAGAGGTGTGCATCCATGATCACTACCTCTTATTTATTTGCCAAATCATGTTCTTTGCACATTTTATCACTCTGTGATTCAAATTTTTCTATCCTTCATCAAGAATCCCTATTTCACCTAGCATTTGGGGGATAAATGGGAGCATTCTTGTTCTCCTACTCCTTTTCACTCTGAAAATGTTATCTTTGTTCAAGAACTCCTCTTGAGGGTAGATGTCTTGCTAACAAGATCTATTCATTTAAAGGGTATCTTCACACAAGTGGCATGTCCTTTCACAATTATCTATTTTTCTTACTTCGCAAGATTCATCACTCTTGGCAAGCTTTACAACATACATTTTTATCTAAGGATATCTCCTTGTTGATGGAAGTAGGTATCCTTGTTTCTCTTTCCTTATGATGGCACCTATGTGATAGGGGAATCCTTGGTCTCCTCTTGGTAAAATGTCTCAATAATCCACACTAGGTCTAGAGAACTCAATAAACTCTTCACATTCTTGTTTCTTCACCTAGCAAACCACTATCAAAAGATAACCCATCAAGTTCATTTGTTACTCACTCACCTTCTAGTCCTTTATTATATCAAAACTCTCAAAACCTCAATTATCTAGCTTAGAAAAATGCATAGGTGTGGAGGCCATGTATCATGTGTCAAAATGATGAACATGGAATAATCAATCCACCCTTATCCTTCTTTTCCCTAACTGTTCTCCTAAAGCATACCAATTAGGCTTTGTAGCCTTGTAGCCTCAATTAGCCCTAATTCCCTACTTTTTCAGAATTAGATATTCAAAATCCCAAAGACCCTGACAAGATAATGTCCATTCCAGACACCCTTTTGGAACCCTCAAATGATTTTCAAGGTCTTTCTCTCCCATGGAGTCCGTACATGCCCTAACTCAAACTAAGCTTTTCTAGGACTTTTCAAGGCTTCCTGGACCAGTCACTGTTTCAATTATTCAAAACCCTACTGAATGGATTTACCAAGGGTCTTAGCCTCATCCATACATATTTTAGACTCTATATAATTTCCTTGAATCATTATTTTGATTATTTCATTCATCCCCTGCATGTATTTTTTCTCTATTGTTAGTCTGCACCTAGCCGGGTTACTGAACAACTCACATAGGGAAAGAATTTAAATCCATCGTACCACGTTCTCTGACCTCCTAATTTATATGGTACATTTTATAGGCCCCCCTCTCATATCCCAAAGGTTCATGATGATTCTACGATGGGATTTCAAGAAGGAGCCATCTTACCTCACCCTACTCTATACAGGCTAGTGAATTGGTAGAACCCAAAAAGATTTACAAAACACTAATGAAACTTTTCAGAAACAAACCAAATGTAAAAATACGAATAAAGGAAAGTTGAAAATAATTTTTCCAAGGAGAAATAATGGATTTTCAATCCATATAGATCATAATGACTCCAAAACTCTTGACAGTGACATAAATGATCTGGTTCTTGTATTTCTCAAAGTATCCAACTTCTTCCAACCTTGGGATTCAAGCTTGAGGGGTCTTATAAAGTACAACCTTGCATTATTACACAATTGGTTGTCCAAAAGAACCATTTTTCTTCTCTTAATCCTTTTATGAGAAAAGTTGTCGAGCAACTTTGCAAAGTTGCAATAGTGTCATGACAACTTTTGTCAAGTTTTGCAATTTTTTATTTTCTTATTAACTATTGATTCCCACCTATCAAGGAAGGTGTAAAATACTCTCTAATGAATTTCTAGGGCCAAATCCACTTACTACTTGCACTTGGGATTATTTTCAACAACCTATGAACTTTATCACCTATTTAGGACCCTTTAAAGACTAAGTACAAAAACCTAACCAAAATCAAAACCAACTAACTAACAAAACAAAACTTCACTCTGAATCACTATGAGTCCTTATTTCTTCAGTGACTTGGATAGAGTCAGTACAAGATGAAATTTAAAAATACATATACTTGGGTTCTCTTGCACCATTCTCCCCTAAACAAAAATAAGTCAAATCCCATTCAAAGGAATCAAGTTAGGGTCTATTCCCAACTTATGAAAATCTGTGTAAAGCACCCATGTAGCCTCTGAGTCTTACATTCCCTACCATTGATAAGATATTTCATGTACACTTTGGTTCTCATCTTCTTATCTACTTGGGAGTTCAATATTTTCTCTTCTTGTGGCCTTGGTGTGAGTAGAAGCTTCAGTGTTCCTACATCCTCTGCAACCTCATAGTGTCCATGATCTCCTTCTGGAACTGGTCCTTTGTATGAAACCAAATATGCAACATTGAACACTGGAGAGAGTCCTATTTGCAGGCAACTCCACCTTATAGGGATTGTTCCCATATTTGGCTAAGATGGCACAAGGGCCTATTATTCTCATCTAGAGCTTGTTAGGGACACCTTTCTGCAACCTTGGCTTGTTCAAGTGAACCATCACTAGATCTCCAACTTGGAATTGAATATCTTTCTTTCTCTCATCCACTTTGTTCTTTGCATTACTGTTACTATCAAAAAGTGCTTGTTTAATGATATCATGTAATTCCATCATGGACTGATCAAAGTCCTCTGCATAACCACTTCTCATTACATTATTCCCTAGGTCTCTAAGTTCACATATGCCTCTTGGATGAATCCCATAAACCACTTCAAAAGGACTTTTACCTATGGATATGTTTATTGAATCATTATAAGAAAATTTTGCTTGAGAAATGATTTGGTCCCATGTCTATCCATACTCCTTAGTGAGACATCTTAGGAGGTTTCCCAAACTCCTACTAACAACCTTGGTCTACCCATTTGTTTGAGGATGGTATGTAGAACCATAAGAAAGGTTGGTGCCAATCTTCTGCCACAAAGTATTCCAAAAATGACTCATGAACTTGGAGTCTCTATCAAACACAATACTCAAGGGTAGTCCATGGATCATGACTAATTCCCTAAAGAAAAGATTGGATATGTAGCAGACATCATGAATGGTTTTATATGGCACAAAATGGGCCAGCTTACTAAATCTGTCCACAATCACAAATATATTGTCCAAACCATGTTTTTTTTTAGGGAGTCCAACCAAAAAATCTATACTAAGATATCTCAATGGTCTATTTGGGACTAAAAGGGGTTGATACAAACCTACATTTGATGAAGTTCCCTTATCTTTCTGACAGACAATACAAGTCTCTATACATATCTCTTAATGTCCTTGTTCATCTTGGGTTAGTAATAATATATTTGAACCAATTCTATGGTCTTATTAACACCAAAATGTCCACTAAGTGATCCATTGTGCTTCTCTTGGATTAGGTTCTCTTTCATTGAACTTGTAGGCACACAAAGTTGCCCTCCCCTAAAAAAAAACCTTCTTGAAGAGTAAATTCAGAATACTCACTGTGAAAATGGTTTTGAAAGTCTTTGCATACCTTATAAGCAGCTAAGAAGTCTTCATCATCTGGGTAAAGCTCCTTGAAAATGTCTATACCAATGCTTCTTAACTGTATTTCTTGGATTGTCAGCAATCTTCTGCTCAATGCATCTACTACCTTGTTTTATTTCCCTTTCTTATGCTTGATAGTGAATGTTTAGGCTTGAATGTATTCTACCAACTTCATGTGCTTGTGACTTAGTTTGTCTTGTAAGTTTAGAAAGCTTAAAGCTTGATTATCTGTATATACTACAAATTTTTTAGGAAGGAGGTAATGCCTCCATTTTCTCAAGGCTTGAACCAATGCATACAACTCCAAGTCATATGAGGAGTACGTCTTCTTTGCATCACTTCTCTTTTCACTATGGAAGGGCAATAGTTTGTCTTCTTGACTTAGGACTACTCCTATAGCAGTGTTGTTGACATCACACTCAACAGTGAATAAATTCTCAAAACTAGGAAGTACCAAGATTGGTTGGGTAGCTATCTTTTTCTTCAAAGTAGTTAATCCCCTATTGGATTTATCATTCTACTAAAACTTAGTCTTCATGCCTCCTTTTATTGTTTCTAAGACTGGTGCACATATCTCACTGAATTGTCTGATGAACTTCATATAAAATTCTTGCAAACCATGGAAGCTCCTTACCTCTATAGAAGACTTAGGTGTAGGCCAATTTATGATTTCTTCCACCTTCCTGGTATCCATTTTCAAGTTCCATCCTGATATAAAAAAACCAAGGTACACCAACTCTTGTTTCATGAACTCACATTTATCCAAGTTGATTGTTAGCTTCTCGTCATACAGTCTTTGTAAAACCATCTGCAAATGTTTAAGGTGGTCTTCATTTTTCATACTAAAAACCAAAATATCATCAAGGTACACCACAACCCACTTACCTATGAAGTCATTTAACACTTAATTCATTAGCCTCATAAATGTGCTAGGGGCATTAGACAACACAAAGGGCATAGATAACCACTCATATAGGCCTTATGTGGTCTTAAAAGATTTTTTCCACTCATCCCCCTCCTTAACTATGATTTGGTGGTACCCACAGCTCTTAAGGCCAATTTTGGTAAAATACTTGGCTCCTCCTAGACAACCCATAAAGTATTATATCCTTGGGATTGGGAACATATACCTTATGGTGATTCTATTAATGGCACTAGAATATGTAAACAACCTCCAAGTACCACCTTTCTTTGGGGCTAGGATAGTGGGGACTGCACAAGGGCTTATGCTCTTCCTTATTAGGCCTTGGTCAATAAGCTCTTGGATTTATTTTGCAATCTCTTCATTCTGTTCTGAGGTCATCTTATAGGCATCTTTTTTAGGGAGTGAGGCTCATGGAATGAAGTCAATTTGATTTCTAATGGCTCTCTTAGATGGTAGGGTATTTGGTTGTCCATCGCTAACTATCTCCTTATACTGGTTTAGTAGATCTTGTATCTGTATGGGAACTTCCACCTTTGTGTCCACCTTTTCACCCTTAGGTTTCAACACTAAGGAAAATCCCACTCCTTCACCTTCTTCTCCCAATAAGAGTACATTAGGACCTATTGTCTTCACTTCCCTTTCTTCTAAGATTGACTGAATTTTTAAAGTGACTCCATCTTTCTTGAAAGTGTATGACTTTTTGGCTCCATCATGAAGAGCCTGACTATCAAACTGCCAAGGTCTTCCCAACAATAGATGACAAGCATCCATGGGAAAGACATCACACAACACTCAATCCTTATATATCCCTATTGTGAACTCTACCAAGGCCTTCTCATTTACTAACACATGTTGGTTTTTATTCAACCAGGTGACCCTATAGGGGTTAGTATGTGGGATCCTTTGCAGCTTAATCTTATCAACTGCTTCAATAGAGACAATGTTATCAGTAGATCCATAATCAATAATAAATTTTCAAACCTTACCTAAGATCTTGCACTTAACTCTGAACAGAGACCTCATTTGGCTTGGCTCTTCTTGGACTAGTTCCTTAATGAGTGTCCTTCTAATCATAAGATTTTCTCCCACCTCTGAATCCAATTCCACCTCTTTTTTCTTTCTACTAGAAGATTCTTCTTGCACATAACTTATTCTTTTCTATCCACCTTGGGATGATGAACTCTTTTCATGACACCTATATGTGGGATGCCCATATTGGTTACAATAGTAACATTTCATAGAAGAGAATTAAGATCCTCTTCCTTGGCCACTTGATCTTTCCCTATAGTTGTTGTTATGGCCTCTTCCTCTGTTGTAACCACCTCTGCTACTGGTTTCTTCTCCTTATTTTTCAGTGATCTTGGACTCTCCTTGGTTCCTTTCTTCAAAATTCCTTCATCCAAATCCTCGTTTATGGCCTCTTCCATCTCTTCCCATGTCTCCGCCCCTTCTTCTTGAATCATGCTTCTTCTTAAGCTTCTCTTCTACCTTGAGAGAAAGTCGATACCATTGATGAACTCTCCTTGGGATTAAGAGGCTTGTCTCCTCTTGTATGCTCTACCTCAACCCATTCAGATACCTAGCCACCTTTAGGCTTTCTTCTTCCATCACATGTGAACTTAGACATAGTTTGTGGAACTCCTCTATATAGGCACTTACTTCAAGTTCTTTTTGCCTAAGGTTTTGTCTTTTCTTATCTAACTACACTTCATAGTCATCTAGCAGAAAGGCCTCTTTAATATTCACCACCACGCCTTTCCAAATTGTAATCAGATTCTTTCCTTCTTTTATCATCTCATCTTGTATATAAATTTCCATCATGTGAGGGCAGGGCCTCTCATTCTTGACTTAGCCACTCTGACTCTTTGAGCCTCACTAACTCCTTCACACTCAAAGTGATTCTCCATCCCTTCTATCCAATCCATGACTAATTCTTCTTCCATATTTCCGCTAAACAGAGGTGTCCCTTTTAAGGACATGTCACTCATGGTCTTAAATACTCTCAAGAAAGGTTCTTCTTGTAGCACAGGGTCAAGTTCAGGGAATTGGTCTTCTACTTCCAACTCCTTACCCTTATCTTCCACTTCTCTAACCTTCTCTCTTACTATTTCTATCATGGTTTATACTAATCCCAACTTGTCTCTGACGAAAGCTATTTATTCTCTAAGGAGCCTATTCTGCTCCTCCCGATCTTCCATATTGTTTTCCAATTCTTCAATTTATCACCATTTTTTTATGAATCCACTAATTCTAGTGAATTTAACATCCACCTTTCCAATCCCAATCTTTTAGGCTCTTATACCACTATGATAGGGGTCTCCTTGGTATCCTCAAAGTCCAATGTTCCAAGACTCCACACTAGGTCTAAAGCACTCAGGAAACTCTTCACACTCTTGTTTCTTCTCCTAGCAAATGACTATCCACAGATAACCTATCAAGTTCATTTGTTACTCACTCACTATGTAGTCCTCTACATCAAAACTCTCAAAACCTCCATTATCTAGCTTAGCACCATGCAGGGGTGTGGAGGTCATGTATCATGTGTCAAAATGATGAACAAGGTCCAATCAATCCACCGTTATCCTTATTTTCCCCCACTCTTCTCCTAAAGCATACCAATTAGGCTTTGTAGCCTTGTAGTCCTCAATTAGCCCTAATTCCCTACTTTTTTGGAATTATCTCTTCAAAATCCCAAAGACCCTACCAAGATAATGCCCATTCCAGACACCCTTTCGAAACCCTCAAAGTATTTTGAAGGTCTTTCTCTCCCATGGAGTTCGTACATGCCCTAACTCAAACTGAGGTTTTCTAGGACTTTTCAAGGCTTCTTGGACCAGTCAATGTTTCATTAATTATTCAAAACCCTACTGAATAGATTCACCAAGGGTCTCAAACTTATCCATACATTTTTATAATCTATAGAATTTCCTTGAATCATTATGTTGATTCTTTCATTCATCCCCTGCATGTATTTCCTCTCTGTTGTTAGTCTGCACGTAGTTGGGTTACTAAACAACTCACCTAGGGAAAGAATTTAAATCCATCATACCACATCCTTTGACCTCCTACTTGATATGGTACACTGTACATAGGCTCCCCTCTCATATCCCAAAGGTTCGTGATGATTACATGGTGGGCTTTAAAGAAGGAGCCATCTTACCTCACCCTAGTCTATACAAGCCAGTGAATTGGTAGAACCCAAAAAGATTTACAAACCACTAGTGAAACTATACACCAAAAAAAAAATGTACAAATGCGAATAAAGGAAAGTCAAATACTTTTTCCAATCATAAATAATGGAGTTTCAATCTATATAGATTAGAATGACTCCAAATCTCTTGACAGTGACATAAATGATCTGGTTCTTGTATTTATCAAAGTATCCAACTTCTTCTAACCTTGGGATTTGAGCCAGAGGGGTCTTATAAATTCCAACCCTAGATGATTACATAGCTGGTTGTCCAAAACAACCAAAAGTTTCCGAGCAACTTTGAAAAGTTGCAAAAGTTGTCAAGACAACTTTTGTCAATTTTTGCAATTTTTGCTTTTCTTATTAACTATTGATCCCCACCTATCAAGGAAGGTGTAAAATAATCTCTAGTCCCTTTCTAGGGCCAAAACCACTTATTCCTTGCACTTGGGAGTCTTTTCCACAACTTAGGCACTTTCTCACCTATTTAGGACCCTTTAAAGACAAGGTATAACAACCTAACCAAAATCAAAACAAACTTCACTCTGACTCACTATGAGTCCTTATTTTTTCACTGACTTGGCTAGATTCAGTACAAGCCAAAATTAAATAAGACATGTACTTGGGTGCTCCTGCACCACTATGTTTCCATCATAGGGAGGGGGCATATCCGTTTCCGTCTCTGTATATTAGCACATGGTCCCTAGAGTGACCACACATACATGCACATACAAGTCCTTGTGGAATACTATGCTTTTCCACATGCTTGATCTATTTTTTTAGATCCTTGTGGAAGACAATGATGTTTCACATGCCTAATCTCCTAAGCTTCCCTTGAGCGCAAAACATTTTTAAGCCGCCCCTGAGTGCAAGACATTTTCAAGCCACCCTTGAGTGCAATCTTTCTCAAAGTTGTCTTTGTGTGCATCTCTCTCTCTCTCTCTCTCTCTCTCTCTCTCTCTCTCGGTAGAAATGAATAGCATAACACAATTTTCTAGCTTTAAATTCTTCTCTCTCTATTTTCATGAATCACCTAGCACTACATATCTAGCCTTCTATCCTGTGGGTTTATGGTCTCTCTCTCTCCTTTCTCTCATGGTTTTTCCAGTAGGCTAGATCATGGAGTTGGAATCATCTTTATCATAACTCTTTCCGTTTTCCTTGTGATTGCTTATGTTCTTTCAATAGCTTCCCGAATATGATATTAGTGGATGGGGTATGTTCAATCAAGGTCTCTTCAATAATTGATTTGGGGTCTTTAAAGTGCTAACCCTCTTTTTCTTTATTGTGTGTGTATTTTGTCTTTGTTTTTATTTTGTTTTTGTTTTGTATCCTTATGCATATATGTTGAGTTGAGATCCATTGTTTGGGGTCTTTAGGTCCTTTAGCTTAGTGATGTTTTCATCTCTCTTGTTCGCCATGATTTTCGTCTCTTTCTCTCTTTCATCTTTTCATTTACCGCGAGTATGAGCTTGCCTCATACTCCCACTAAAGTGGGGGCTAAATGTATCATCCTAAAAAGTAATCACTTGATTTGTGCTCAATTTAGGATCATTTTGGGCCCAATTTAGTCTGGTTCCTTTGATTGGGCTTCATATTACACTTAAATGTACACTTTATCAACATATGGGTCCTTGTTTCTTCCCCAATCCTCCCTAATTTGTGTAAAATCAAAGGAAGGATCTTATTTCTAAGAATCCTCCCCTATTTTCCTCCAATTGAAAAATCCCCCCTTCTTTTATGGTCTTGGAATTCACTCCCGACATCGGAATCAGTTGATCTTCCAGATCTCGCAAACCTTATCGGCCACACCCTCCAATCAAAAGAAAGCATCTTTATGGAGGGGTGCAGTCGAACTTCAACTTTACCCCTCAGTTTTAGATCCCAAATTGGGCCCTAGGTCATATTTGGTGCATTCAGTGGGGTTCTAGATCCATGGCCGGCCTGTGTAATTTTGTTTCTGGATGCACTATAAAAGGATCTCCCTGGGTATGTGCAAGATCATGAGGGGCCAAACTATGCCCTTAAGTGGCAATGAAAAATCAGAAAATCAGGGTTAGTAAACTTGACGTGAAAATTTGAACTAGCTATCAACCTAATATCAAAAAGTTGTAAGAATATAATATGTAGGAAATTGAATGTAGTTTCTAAAATACTAGGTCTTTTTTGAAAAAAGGTTAATATGATTGGTGAAAAGTATATATTTCAATGCAGCAATACAAAAATTTTAGGAAAAAAATAAGAAGTAGGTGTATGTCTGACCACCTTAATCATAATCAAATGATAATATTTTTTTATAATATTTATATATAAGTAGTAGACTCCTTCGCGGATGTGACACATATTTTTGTGTAATTTTATTCTAAAAAAATAATTAATTATGAATTATCTGCTACAATGTTTTCAAAATAAAAAAACTCCCGTGTCTGACCACCTTAACTCATTGAAAACTTTACC
>MU226130.1:829644-862572 GCA_018584345.1 Thuja plicata
AATCTAAATAAATAAATTATTTTTAAATTAAATAAGTCATGTGACAAATTTATTTATAATGTTTACTCTTACCGTATCAACATGACTCGATGGCTCTGCATACCCCTCCTCAGCACTCTCATGAGACACAGATGCTCCATGAGGTGTTGCAACCTCTGTAGCTGCGTCTCCTGTGTCCTCCTCATCAATAACATACTGATATGTATCAGCATCAATAAGCGGTCTGAAGCACAAATTCTTGCACATAATGCAAGAATGGGGCACACATACATGTGAACTGCTGCCAGATGTCGATGCGCCAGCATGATCCACACCAGGAGGCAACAATGACCTGGTCTACATGATCAACTGATCACTCAGCATGTGAATGGTCCTAATACTCTGTGAGGTAGCCTCTGTAATGATATCAGGATGCTGCACTGGAGGAGGGGGTGCGACATCAGTGGGGGGGACAAAGGTAGTGGCCTTTTTGCATTGGGCAAATGGCCTAGTCTGAGGAACTCCTCCCCCTATGCCCATGCTGGGCCTCATGCTCTAATAATTAACATTGTGACCAAGCACAAACTCAGCATACAATTTTTTCTGAAATAGAAAGGGAGCTCCAAATTGCTATGGGGTCGTTTATCAAAAACCATCCACCAACGATCCCAAAAGTGTGTGTGCATTGCTTCGTTTGTGCACCATTTTATTGATAATTTTGGATTTTTGGGGTAAACTTTTAATCCGGTTTTAGGATTAACAAAAAGGGAGGCTATATCTTCCTTAGTTATATTAAGGGTAGCAATCCCATCATGGTCAAGCCCGTCATCAAATTGGGTGTGCATATCATCACGCCAATGAAGAGCAACATTATGTTGTTGCGTAAGGGTGTCAATGTTTTCAACAATGGTATTTAGGGTGGCAAGCATAGGAGCTAAGGTAGGTATATTCTTATACGTGTTTTTGAAGCCTCATATAGTGTTCAGATTCTCTTGTATCAAATCCTCTAAAGATTGAGGGTTTTGAAGCGGTTTTGGATTGTTTTGGGGATCATTATTTGGCGGGGAAGGGTTATTATCTTCATTGTTGTCAGCCACGCCTGATTAAATAATATACAAATATAAATTTCAAATTGATTTCATATATTATTAAAAAAATCAATACAAAACACCATTTTTACCAAAAAAACTACATTTAACATGAAAATGAAAAAAATTAGTCCAGACATAGCAAGAATTTACTTACCGAATAAACTGTGGAGTCAAATTTTTTGTTGGAGCAATCGGGTACCCGAAAAAATTGTGTATATGATATATCTAGCCATTTTCCAAACTTAAAGTGATGAGAGAAATGAGGAAAGTGGCTCGCAGGATTTTGATTTATGCCACAGGTTTCGGGTACCCGAAAAAATTGGGTACCCAAAAATATCATGTACCCGATTAGGCTTGTGCTTTGGTGTCAGGTTTGCCCAGGTGTACTGACACCCAGGCCTACTAAAAAGTCAATAAGCGCTTTCATGCACTTTTGGACGAGTAAAAAGTGGATTTTTTTCACATCGCCACTTTTTGGCCCCCCATGATCTTGCACATACCCCCCTCTCTCTTCATTTTCATTCTATGATATCTATGATCTATGACCTATGATATACATGCACATAAATTCACAAAGGAAACTATTGAGTAAGCAATCAAGCAAAGCATTGAGCATCCAAGTGCAATTTTGAGCGACATTCTATCATTCAAGTAGTCAAGTATTCAAGGTGTCTTCCATAGATCAAGCTTATTTCTCCATTGAGGCCAAGCAAATGAGTTTCTGGGAAGGACATTGACATCATTTCTTCATTCTTCAAACACTCAATGGTGATTCAAAAAACATCTTCATAAGGTTTTGTCTTGCATAATTTCCTATTGTTTTTTGTGTAGAGTCAAAGCTATTGCATCGACATTCTTGATGACATTCAAAGAGGTAAGAGTATCTACATTGAATGATACACTTCATTTCAGATCTAATCTTTGTTATATGTCAACATTCCTTACTTCATTTTAATTAAAGGTTAATTCCTAAACTGGAGCTTGACCAAGTCAATCCCCCTTCCACAAACAATTTTCGCTTTCTCTATGTGCAGGAATAGGTTTTGGGGTCTGCAGAGCTGGATTTGGGCATTTTTGGGGTCATCTCATAGATCGTAATCAGAAAGTACATAGTCACCAACATAGGGGTGTAGTATAATCTTCACTTGTACCTACAAAGTTGACTTGTTCCTTAGAGGCTCAAAATTTCATAGTTGGGAGTTACAGGTACCAGGGTCCTAGATCCAAAATAGTTTTTGTCTGTGACCTCCCAGTGGCTAGAAATTGCAGTTTCAAGCCTTATAACCTCCTAATTCCTTTCAAGGTGCACAAATTTGTCTTCCTTCTTGCATTTTTCTTTAGATATGCTATTGCATCAATCATTTCAGTTACTTTCCAGATATTTACTTGTTGTTTAATTAATTAGTCAAATTCATTAATTCCTTAATAGCAGAAATAGGTCTTATCCTCCTCCCTTTGCATCTAGGTTTTGCATTTGCATCCCTTCATCTTGGGTTATGCTAATAAAACTTGGATACAAAGAGGTTGGGTTTGTCTATTTCTCAATGTATACCATAGGAACTTGGTGAGTGATCTCTAACTCAACATTGCTCACCATTTTCCTCTATATTGTAACAAGGGAAATTTGATGTAGATATGTGTTGTAATTTTGTAGACACCACCAAGAATGAGAGAGAAGCCAAGGAACAACATTTTGTTGATTATTTGAGGGAGAAAGGCTATTTTGACACATGTCAATTTATGCTGCATAATAAGTAAGCTTGTACTAGATGTACCACATGCTAGAGATACAATATAATGGTAAGATTCTAATGACATTGATGGAGATATGGGATGTAAATGTGACAATTTTTAGACTTTCAAAGGAAGAGACCACCATCACCTTTGAATATGTTTATAGGATCCTTAGACTATAAGTTTGAGGGTGATATATTACCATGGTGGAGCAAATGTTTTTGTAGTATGTGTGGGGCTTGGTACTAGATCATGCTTGTACACTCGTATCACAACCTTAGGTGCTATGGGTGGAATGATGCACTTTGATTGATGACTTGCACTCTTTTACAAGTGTGTGCCCTAGATCACATCAAGTATACTTGATTGGTGAGACTTATTATAATTTTTTTAAGCGAGGAGCCATGAACACATGCCTACGTCTTCTCTATGTTAGTTTAAATATTTTTTATACTAACAATAGAAATTTTATCATTTTCTATTACTATAAAATGTCATCAACACCCTATGTCAAGTAAATTCTTTGACAAATTTTGTTTATAAAGATGATCTTTTTTTTAATCAAGTAAAAGTGGAAAAATAAAGTATTTTTAGAGAATTGTGAAAAAAAAAAAAATGAAGAAGAAGAAGAAGACACCATTACTAAGAGGTATTGCCATATGTGTTATTTCAAATAAATTCTTTCATAAAATCATATGATACTCGAATTAATAATTATTTTATTATTGCTTGAAAAAAAATACTATTAGAGTAATTTCATTTATATGCTAACAATTGTTTACCAAATGCCTCTGCAAGTGAACATAATTAAGGCCGGTCCGCATGCCTTAATCCATTCTATGAAGCGTACAAGACTAAGTAGCAAACGAGTAGATCATCTTGTGTATGGTGTCTCAAGAATCAAGACAATTAAAAAGAAAATTACAAAGACATAGTATCTAGATGAAGGTAGAAAGACTGAAGTTATCCTTCAATAACAGATGTACCCATTTCTGACAGAAGCTCCAAATCTTATTAAAAAAATGGACTCTTTGAAACCAAACTGAGCAGAACAAATGGGTATATAAAGTAACTGAAAGCTCTTTAAACAATAATCTATATTTTAATATTGATGTAGAAACAAAAGGCTTACATATTATCAGACCAAATTCATTTCTCTATTTGATAAACAGATCATTTATTTAGTATCATTATGGGCTATATATGATCTATACAACTCCCATCCAGAGGAATATATATATATTTGGGAACTATCCTACAGTACAGGTACAGAATTGAGTTATCTGTGTATTGGCAACACTCGAACTTGTGCAAGAAAGCCCAATAAACTGAGTCACTGCGCATGGCACAGGAAAAACCAGTCCGCTGACTTGTGGAACTGGTGCAGATTCAGATACAACTGAAATATCACTTCCTGCTGGTTCAGATACAACTGAAATATCACTTCCTGTAGAGCCATTATGTGCACCACATGAAACAGTATTCTTAATACTAATTCATAAATATAATAGCATTCAAAAAAGAAAAAAACTAGAATGCAAAACTGTTGGAGTTGAATAATTACCTGTGGCCAGGGATTGTTTTGACAGCATGTTTTGCACAGTAGACACATCCTTTGATGGGCGACCTTCAATGGAAACGAGGATGATGGCAAATGTAATACACATCCCAATCAGATGAATTTTTCCTGTGTTTTTCATCATCTTGATCTTCAAAGAAAACACAGAGAGTAAAGTCCCACTATAACAACGAATGGAGCTTGAGAATATGAGGTTGATGATAGGAATGGCTGTAATCCGGGTTATATAGAGAAAAAGTTTAATGCAGGCGGCATGGTGGGAAGGAAAAATAGAGATCACACTAGCAGTGTGAGCTGCATAAAGTTTGGAAGGCCGATTGCATGTTACCTGAAAATAGTGGACCCATAAACAGACATAACCTCAAAAGTAGTAAAGTTTTACTGAAGTGATGGGATCTTTAATATATTCTGTTTCATTGTGGAAGATAAATAAATTTAATATTAACTGATTAACCTTGAGGCTAATTAAAGTACAAGCAATCAAGCTCAAATTATGCTAGTAAATTAGAAGAGCTGAAAATTCTGTTTCATTGTAGAAGACAAACAAATTTAATTTTGTTTGATTAATCTCAAGTCTAATTAAAATACAAACAATAGAGTTCAAATTAGGCTAAGTAAATTAGAAGAGGTGAAAAAAAAAAAAAAAAATTATTATTTTAAAAAATTGAATGTGAATGTCACATATATTTGGCTTTTGAATTCAAAATAAGAAATGAATATTAGAGATATGTATAATTAATTTAATATGGTGTGTAAATTGATGTTCTTGAAGTGTTGATTGTTCTAAAATTTACCTAAATTTGAAGTAATTTGTGGGTCAATATTGTATTTTAGGGTCAATTTGGCACAATGTGGATCCAATCTCTACAGTTTTTTTTTACTTGGTTATGAGTAGACTTTTTCCCTTTGATTTGTTCTAATTCATGATATTTGTTAAAGTGTAAGTATCAGTGATAGTAAAAAACACCTAAAGAATGTTGCTAGATTGTAAGGCTCAAGCTCTCTTTAGTTAACTCCCTTGAAGAATTGTACTTCAAGCCTTAAGCAAATATTTGTAGAAAACAAACAAAGATACAAAGGTCTAGATGTGAATTTTGATACAATTGTTGATTATTTTTAATGCTTCAAATCACATGTTTCAAGGAATACTCCTTGTAATTTCTTAGGATGATCACATGATCTAGGATGTGAATCAAAGTTCAAATGAATATCTTTAATTACCTACACTTAACAAATATGAATACAATTAAATGCACCAAGTTAGTTTCCAACAAATGGTAGGAAAACATAGGAGTAGATAATTTTGAAATTTATGAGTTTTAGGCCAATTCCATGCCTTGCAAGATCAGTTTAGCTCATCACAAGATTGGACCGAGATGAGGAATTTCACATCTCGAGGCAAGGATTAAGTGTATGGAAATGTGGATTGATATTTTAATTAATATATAGTAATAAGTGCAATGGGGTAAGGATAAGATCAAATGTATGGAAATGTGTGAAGGTGTGAATAAATGAGAATGGAGTGGGATTGAGAGGAGCCAAACTTATCACAATAATGTACTGCATTTCATCATGTAAGCATATGGAGACATCCAATCAAAATAAGCTGAAAAAAACTAGAATTAGCGTGGATATAATAACTTCATTATTATATTTTCTACCTGCTTTGAGGTGCATAAGAACTCTAAAGTGATTATACATTTAAAATTATATGACCATTCATATCCATGGTGATCCATGCATTAAAAGTAAATATGAAGACATAAAATGATAAGGGGTATGTGTAAAGTAATAGACTCAATGTGATCTCTTCACGTGTTCCTCCTACCTAAAATGCACACTCCATAGGAACTTACAATATACATAAAATGTTTCTATACAAATGAAGTAAGTACAAACTAAGAAATTTTTATAACTATCTAGGAAACTTAAAGAAAGGTAGAATTAGATATCAAGGTTAAGAAATTATGCATGCATGGAAATTATTGTCATGACTCATGTAAGAAAATCGATGAATTTGTGTATATTAAATACGTCAAATCTTAATATAGGACCATGAATTTGATGATACATATTGCACTCCAATTAGTTGCATAAAAAGTGCACAAGGAATTTGTGATATTTCCTTTCTCAACTACAACTTTCCAACCTCCACATAGAATTTCAAATTCACATATAATTCTTGCATACATCATTCCCTATTTCATTTCATTTGTCTATCTATTATGTTATTCACTTGCTTTTGCAGTTCTCATCCACCTCCACTTTAACATCCTTCTCATTCTAGTGATTTCCTTCTTCTTTATGTAGAGTTTCATCTTTCGTTTGGAATTTCTTCATTTTGTTGATCCCAATTATCAAATCATATTTGAATGGTTTTTCTTGCAAACCTCTTTGTATTAGCATCATGCTAACAATACTCTTGCTTGATGATGTAATTTTGATATCAGCGTCCTCCCATTAACCTCCCCTTGTATGTTGATTCCACCATGATGTCTTTATATTTGATCCCTTTCTCCACTATTTAGAGTTTCACCCTCCATCCAAAATTTCCTTTTCACCCATTTTCATTCGAAGTTGTAGTTGGAGTTTCTCTTTCATTTCTACCAACTTCCGTTTGTGGGATTTTCTTCTCTAATTGAACATCCTTCCATCATGATAAATTTATATCTCTTTTTTTGTTGAACCCTTCATTTCCTCAAGACTCTTCCTAATTTTCCTTTTCCTTTATACGTAAAAATTACCAATTCTTGACTAGATCTCTTCTATGTGGACCTTTAATTCTAATGAAAATATCTAATTTCCTCCACTTGATTTGCATTCATTTCAAAGTCATTTTCTTTCCACTCCCAATTTAACTACTACATGATTGTCATACTGACTAATTGAAGCTAAAACTACCCAATCTCATGTACCTACACCCAATAAATGTATTTTAATCAAAGATGATATATTTAAGAGGTAGATCTAGGAATGATGGTATTCTTATGACATCATTAGGTTGTTACTAGTATAATTTATAGGCATTTTTGAAATCTTTGTATGTAGATTTGTATGCCATTAATGCTCATAACAATGGTAAGAGAAAATGGTTGCTTTCTCATGCTTTTGGGATGATTTACAAATCCCGTAGGAGAAATTTTGACATTGAGTATGTATCATTATTATTTCTATTGTGTGGCAAGTCCCTAATATTTGCTACACCACATGATCAAATCTCTTCCCTTAGTGTAGATTCCCTTGATATAACCTATGTACAACTTCTTCATTCATTGTATAGGTTTTCCCTACTAGAGTGTAGATTCATCAAAGGTTTTATATTTTGAATGTTTATTTGTATTTAAACCATCTTTCTAAGTTGAAGAGAGGTAGCTACTATAGCACATGAATATAAGAAATTGTATCCTTTACGATTTATGAATATTTCAAGAGATTTTTAAAGTTCTAAGGTGCAATAGCTCCTCATATATAAATTATCTTTCACCAACTTTGTTATGATAGTTATAAATGGGTATTTGAAATTGTTATAATATTTAATTCATGACATATTTGTATATATATGATTTTCTATTGGTCATTTCAGAAGAATATTAATGAGTTCAAAAAGGGATTATTAAGTAGAATTATTTATTTGCACAAAAAGTTTCATGTTCCCTATTTATTTATGCTTTATTTTTCTAGATATAACTTTACTACCCACATTAAGAAACTATTTAGTGAAAACTCTAACCTTCCATATTTTTAAAATTTATTCAAATCCTTCACTAGTAGTTGTAAGAGTGGAAGTAGGTTTTTACATGTGTTGTTTATGATTGAAACATATATATCAGGGATATATTTCATGTGAAATAAACTATGTTTTTAGTGAGTTATCTCTAATACTTTATACTTTTCTAATTTCTACAAAATTTCAAATTAAAATATCTCAAGAGCTTATAACATCAACGTTATATCTATAAATACATGTGTAGAGTGGTGAATCAACTTTGAAAAAGGGCATTATATAGCTAGTAAACCTTTTCCTAGTGATACTAATAGGGGTCAAGTATATAATTTTACTTTCATAACAAGATCTCGTTATTCATAATCTCCCACTCAATCTAATATTGGTATTGTAATATTATCCCTAAAACTTAGAATATGAGGTCATTATACTCTAATAACAAATGAAAGGAAGCATGATACATAGAAATTATTTCTACTCTTACTTTAATGGTCTTAGGCCCCAAAACCATAGGTCCAAAGCCCTAGAACTTTTCTTCACCTTCAATGCCATAACTTATCTTCAAGAAGGTAAATGGGAAGTTTATAAACATATGAAGGATAGTGAAGGCTTACAATAAGAGTGGGTAATCTATCATGCACTTCAAGCTCAACCTAAAACTTGGAAGTTACTAGAGGCATGTCACTATAGACATTCAAATCAAACAAAATAGACAACTAAATTACTAAAAAGAAACTATACATGGCAAGCATAGTGATGATAGAAATAAAGGTTTGTAAGAACAAATATTAACCTTCGGAACCTCCAAATAGAGAATATAATCATATATAGAGATCTATAGGTTGTAATTTCTAGATTAGCAATTTTAATGACACAAGAAAATGGGAAAATATTAAATTAAATATAAAGGGCCTCATTAGGCTCTACTTGGTACACTGTATATTATTGTTCATGTACATGAGAAACCACAATTCTACATATTTTGACTTGAATATTGGAGAGGTTTATTAGGACAAATTATTGATAATTTTGTTTTGAGATAGAAGTTGTACACTTTTAGGATGGGAGATTATGGTTTATAGAAAAAAAATTGATTGTTACCTAGTTGCACTTTGTTGAAGTGAATATGAAGGAGGATCATCACATGAATTTGTTATATTCTTTGTTAGAATTTTGGGATTGCCTAAGGCCCCGTTTGTTTGCAGAATTGGAATTTGACTCAAAACCTGATTATCTCAAAATAAGGTTTTGAAATTCTGGTTTTGTGTATTCGGAAGATAGTTTGGACCGTTTGGTTGACCTGGAAGATGATTGAGACAATCCATCTTCTGTGTTTGGTTGACCCAGAAGATGACTGAGACAATCCATTTTATAGGGTGCTTCATGTAATACTGAGGTTGGTAGTTCTTTATTCTCTACTGTACCGGTCACTGAGACTCAGCCTCATATACCCAAAGTATGTTTTTCATTCATTAATTTTAAGTGCTTATATGCTTACTAATTTATGTACAATTTTTATTCATGCAAGTATTTTTTTGCACTTGTGGGATTTTGAATTCTCTCATGTTGCGTCACATTTACATCCCAACTTATAAGTGACAGTGGCTATGCATCAGACATCTAATGTAAATGCTATTATTCGATAAATTTATAGTTAAGTTATATACTTTAAAATTTATGTATATACAAGTTTGATTCATGTTTTGTATATTTTTTTTAGGTCGACACCACCGTGAATCTTGGCATGGCTATAGGATTGAGCCAAATGCAACCATCGACATTGTCCTTTGAGGTCATGATTAAAAAATTAATTTTGCATTGTATATTGATTACCCGTCTTTTATACCTAGATTATCAAAAGTTTATAATGTTTGTTTTTATAGGAATTGACTGCATCCACTTTTGATGTTGCCGAGAGAGGACCTCCTTGTCCCACTGAGGGCATTACTAAGCATGGGTGCATGGTAAAATTTTAAATGTTCATTAATATTAATTTTACTTTTAAGTGGATTATGCAATTCATTTGAATTATGCTTGCATTCACTCTTTTTTACAGGACTTGACTGCATCCACTTTTGATGTTGTCGAGAGAGGACCTCCTTGGTCCACTGAGGGCATTACTGAGCATGGGCGCATGGTAAAATTTTAAATGTTCATTAATGTTAATTTTAATTTTTAAGTGAATTAAGGAAGTCATTTGAATTATAAATTATTTTACTCTTTTTTATAGGACTTGACTGCATCCACTTTTGACATTGCTGAGAGAAAACCTCTGTGTCCCACTGAGGGCATTACTAAGCATGGGCGCATGGTAACATTTTAAATCTTCATTAATATTAATTTCATTTTTTAAGTGAATTATACAAGTCATTTGAAATTAACAAACATAGTCTTCTGATGTGATCTTTTAAAAATGTACAAGAGGATGAGGGCACTCAGGAGAACATAGGACACGGTGGTGCATCCCACTCACCTTCACACGGAGTGAAGAGGACTGCAGATCATCTCGACGAGCAGAGTTAGATTATATGTGTTATATAAATTATTTCACTCCTTTTTGTCACATGTTAGACCTTGCTACATTATTATATGATAAACATTTTATGATGACACACATGTTATACATGTTATTGGGACTTATTATCATGTTATTTGGACTTGTGTTATCAGGACTTGTTATCATATTATTTGGACTTGTTATCTTATTATTTGGACTTGTAATCATATTATTTGGGATTGTTGTTAGATTAGGACTTTGTTGTGTGATTATATATATCATGAGTTGATATGATGGGCATTATGATACATATTATTCCAGGAATTGCTATGTTATTTATCTTATTCATGAACTTTTAAAATCCTATTTCATGGTTTTTTTTAAATAGTGGTTTGAATCTAGATATACAATTTTATCTAAATATCAATTATAAATTAATATCAATTATAATTTTATCATTAATAGTAGCTATTTATTCATGTAATTGACAAGAGAAAATGATTTTAAAACTATCATTAATGAAATAACTTATTATATAATTGACATTAAACAATATAGATGTAACTAATATTGTCTTCAAGATTAACTATAAAAAAAATCATCTATCTAACCATGACATATTAATTTGAACTATGAAATATGGATGTACAAATAACTATATCATTATCCATTAGTGAACATAAGACTATACAACTATGCACTAAATTTATATTTAAAACAAAAATGGATGAATAAAAGTGAACTCATGTGTTTTCTTAGAGTAATAGTCTATTGGGGTTACTAATTTAAATCATTATGATCTAATTAGTAACTTCCCTATTCACTCTAGTTTGCTTCAGCTAACCTTAGGCAGTTTCTATTTCTTGTAGTTTCCCTTTTAGGGTTTCGTGATTCCTTTATAAGGAATCACCTCTTTGTATTTCGTAAGGAGATTGTATTTTTGTAATTCATTGTTGAATATAGAACTTATTTTCTGTCAACATGTCTTTGCAGTCTCTGGCCTATCGACCGCCATAGCTTTCTGGATCCTTCTCTCTTCTGTCTGCTTCTTCTTCTTTGTAACTGTCTTGCATGCAGGTGTTCTTGGGTAGATTGCAGTTTAGCAATCTTAACATGTTTTAGAAAACGAAAACTGGACAAATACAAGTGTGCATTGAACTGCATAAATAGTTCATGTCTATGTTCTTCTAGAGGTCCTGCATCATAAAAATGAATGTTGAAATGTTAGAAAATATGTATTTAAATGTAAATTTAATTTAACTTGTCAATTATCATTTATGTTGAAAATTTAAATCTAGGATCCAAAAGTTAAATAAATGAATTGCACTCACCTAGTATTACAACTTTGATTAGCCAAAAGTTGTAAAATGCACAAGTTGACTGACATCTATGTTGTCTAGTTGTACTTGACACATGAAAACTAAAGTAATTAGCTCTACATATGAGAGTTGAAAAGACATCTACATATAGAACTACATATAAAAATATAAAAACTAACAATTAGGGTAAAAGAACAATAAATTGTCACCCTTTTACACAGGAAAAGGTTAACAACACCAAAACTGTAAAATTTCAAGGGCATAAAAGTCACATTTCTGTTGAGAATTTGAAGATGATGTAAATTGATAAAATGTGTGAAATAGGATAAATTTTATGCCCATGATTTTTTTAAAATTTTTTGAACAAAAATTAATACATTTTTTTAAAATATTCAGGTCTATTTTTTGTTTCCTGAAAAATACTGCAAATCAGTTGGTTTACTTCCCGCCAAATCATTATAAGTAAAACATTATTTTTTCCTCCAATTTCAGAATATACATTCTAGATGACATGTATAGCTAGTGCAGAAAAAAAAGTGTATTCGATCTATAGTTTGCCCGTTTTAAGTATTCCAAGTCAAACTTACCTGAAATCAATAGTTTTTGTCTCCCGCCACTTTTCCCCTATCAAAACTATACCAAAAACCAAATAAATTACATATTTTTGAAGAGGACTCTCTTATCTAGTGTTGTATATGATTTTAAAATTTTTATGAATTGATTTAACATTTTTTTTTATATTTTCTGAATCAACGACTTATCAAAACTTAATATATCTACATGTAGTTTTTAGCGAATTCATTTAACATTTTATAATTGAAACAATATAAAATTTATAGGTTGAGAATCGTAGTATCGAGATCTAGAAAAGGGTACTTTTACTTTTTTGACATTTTCTATTTTGAGTAGAGAAAAGAACAGTAGAAGTGCAAACTTCTAGTTTTTTTTTAATGTTTTTGGAGGTTTGCCTACCAACCTTGCATGCCACCTAGGCAGACTTAGCCCAGTCGGACTCGGTCGAGTCCTACTGGGCCGAGTCCCCTTAGGATGTCACAGTCATTTTTTTGGTATTTTAAATACCAAAGTCATTTTTTGGTATCACTTGTGTATCATTATTCACTATGTCAAATCTTAATATAGGACCATTAATTTGATGATACATATTGCACTCCAATTAGTTGCATACAAATTGCACAAGGAATTTGTGATATTTCCTTGCTCAACTACAACTTTCCAACCTCCACATAGACTTTCAAATTCACATATAATTATCGCATACATGATTCCCTATTGTATTTCATTTGTTTACCTATTAAGTTATTCACTTTCTTTTGCAGCTCTAACAACATTTTCTATTATCATCCACCTCCACTTTAACATCCTTCACATTCTAGTGATTTCCTTGTTCTTTATGTAGAGTTTCATCTTTTGTTTGGAATTTCTTCGTGTTGTTGATCCCAATTCTCACATCATATTTGAATGTTTTTTCTTGCAAACCTCTTTGTATTAACATCACGATAACATCACTCTTGCTTGATGATGTAATTTTGATGGTTGCATCCTCCCATTAACCTCCCCTTGTATTTTGATTCCACCATGATGTCTTTATATGTTATCTCTTTTTCCACCTTGTAGAGTTTCACCCTCCATCCAAAATTCATTTTCACCCATTTGCATTTCAAGTTGTAGTTGCAGTTGCTCTTGTATTTCTTACAACTTCCTTTTGTGGGATTTTCTTCTCCAATTGCACATCCTTTCATCATGATAAATTTCTATCTCTCATTTTTGTTGAACCCTTCACTTCCTCAAGGCTCTTCCTAATTTTCCTTTTCCTTTATACTTAAATCCTAATTCTTGACTAGATCTCTTCTATGTGGACCTTTAATTCTAATGAAAATATCTAATTTTTTTCATTTGATTTGCATTCAATTCAAATTCATTTTATTTCCACTCCGAATTTAACTACTATATGAATTTCATACTGACTAATTGGAATTAAAACTACCCAATCTCATCTACCTACACCCAATAAATGTATTTTAATCAAAGCGGATATATTTAAGAGGTGGATCTAGGAATGATGGTATTCTTATGACATCTTTAGGTTGTTAATAGTATAATTTTTAGGCATTTTTGAAATCTTTGTATGTAGATTTGGAGGTCATTAATACTCATAACAATGGTAAGAGAAAATTGTTGCTTTCTCATGCTTTTGGGTTGATTTACAAATCCCAAAGGAGAAATTTTGACATTGAGTATGTATCATTATGATGTCTATTGTATGGTGAATCCCTAATGTTTTCTACACCACATGATCAAATCTCTTCCCTTAGTGTAGATTCCATTGATTTAACCTATGTACAACTTCTTCATTCATTGTATAGGTTTTCCTTATCAGAGTGTAGATTCATCAAAGGTTTTATATTTTGAATGTTTATTTGTATTTAAAGCATCTTTCTAAGTTGAAGAGAGGTAGCTACTATAACACATGTATATAAGAAATTTTCTCCTTTATGATTTATGAACGTTTCAAGAGATTTATAAAGTTTTAAGGTGTAATAGCTCCTCCTTATATAAATTATCTTTTACCAAATTTTTTGTGATAGTTATAAATGAGTATTTGAAATTGTTATATGATGCAGGAGCATCCTAGGGTAGTTGGAAATCCTGCTCAACAAAAGAAAAATATTTTCTTTTGTTCTTTAGCTTATTTGGAGACTGGTCAGTGAAGTTTTCTGTTGCTCGGGTTTCTGTCACTCGAGCATGCTTGTTTGCTAGTTCTCAGGTTCTATCACTCGGGCATGCTTATTTTCTATTGCTCAGGTTCTGTCGCTCGGGCATGTCTTTTGACGCTCGGGTTTTGTTTACTGTTGCTTGGGGTGTTCTTTTCCTGAGTCACTCTGTTGCTCGGTCATGCTTAGCCCGAGTGGTTTATTTTGGAGTTGGGTTTGGTGGCCGACTTCTGCATTGGATTTCCATGACGGAGTTAATGATGGATCTCTCATTGAAGTTTGTGTGGACCTAAATCTGGTGGATTTAATGACCGTTGCAGCTATCTGGTGCATTTAATATTTGTTCATTGTGGATTGTAATGGTTGACTGGCATTTAATTAATGTTTGTGAAAAGTTTTTATAAAAGGAGTCTAGGTTGATGTTTTAAAGAACACGACATGAAGGGAAAAATATAGAAGAGAAAGCTAATAAATTGAAAGTTTGTAAAATTGTTGCAGATAGTTGTAAGTGGGTAGATAGAGACTGCAAATTTCTTAGTGGCTTATGAGCTAAAGTTCAGATATGGTTTCTTCCACTTAGCTATATGATAGATGGATAGAGTTGGAACCTGCAAGATCTGGTTGAATCTATAGATGTAATTGGCCCTAACCGGGAAGGCCTTACAACCCGAATTGTTGCATGTAATTGGAATTTTGAATTAACATAAATTTTATATTGAAATATCTTGTGTGGTGTTGTTTCCACTGTGTTCTTGTTATTTGGCTACAAGTTTGGACAATCCCTTCTTGGATTATCCGAGATTGATTGCATCAAGTGGTATCAGAGTAAAGGTTGATCTGGTTTGTTGCGTAGGGTTTTCAAAGATCTGGAGAGATGCCTCCAAGAATATTGGACCCTAGGGCGATTGCAGATCTTTTTGAGGAGGTGGAAGCAAGGATAATAGAAAGATTCAGCTATGAGATGGCGACAATGAAGAATGAAATCATAGAAGGTATCAAAAACATTGGATTACAAAGAGGCCCTAGAATGGATGATATTTATGAAGAAGCTGCTGAAGATTTTGAAGCGGCTGGATCTAGTGGAGATAATAGAATTGATCAGATGACAAGATCTGGAGGCGGAAGATATGGTCAGTTGTAGAGATCTGAAGCTCGGTTGAATACAAGTTATCGAATGGAGGTGTCAAATTTCTCAGGAACATTGAAGCCCAAGGATCTGATTGATTGGATTAGTGAGTTGGAAGACTACTTTGAGCTGGAAGACATTGAAGATCCACTTAGAGTGAGATTGACACCGACCAAGTTAAAAGGGCATGCTTCTCTAAGGTGGAAATAATTGTAGAGGGACCAAGAAGAAGAAGGTGAGATGAAGATTAATCGGTGGAGGTTGATGGCGCCAAAGCTAAAAGCTAAGTTCATTCCTACTGACTATGAACTTGAGTTGTTTAAGAAATTACAGAATCTTAAACAAAAGCAGATGACTGTGGAAGATTATACCGAGGAGTTCTAAAAATTAACTATTCGGTCTGGACATAGAGAACCATCTAAAGAAAAGGTGGCAAGGTATGTTAATGGTTTGAAATTCAATATCCAAGATGAGATTGGTATGGAAAAGATTGACTCTGTAGAGGATGCTTATCATTATGCACTGAAGGCAGAAGATAAGTTGAAGAGAAGACATTATGGTAATTCCCGAGGGAAGGAGAAGCAGGAGCCGTCGGTAAAGGATAAACCGAAAGTTGAAGATGAACCAAAACTTGTTGAACCGAGGAGAAAGACAGGTAGAGGTGTATTGAGAGGTACTTGTTACAACTGTGGAGAAGAAGGACATCGATCATTTGAATGTCCCCATGTAGATAAGAAGGCTGGTAGTCACCAAAATGCTATGGTGAATAAAATTGTTGAGAATGAACCTAGGGTGGAGGGTATGAATATTTTTCTTAGGAGAACATTGATGTCCTCAAAGAAAGCTGATTCTTGTCAAAGGAAGAACTTCTTCAGGACTGTGTGCAAGTCTGGTGGTAAATTTTGTAAGGTGATTGTTGATGGAGCGAGTACTGACAACCTAGTTGTTGAGGAGATGGTTCATAAACTTGGTCTGAAAAGATTGAGACATCCTTGTCCTTATAGGATAAGTTGGTTACAAGCTGTTCATGCAGTAGAAGTGAAAGAGTAGTGCATGGTGAGTTTTTACATTGGTACTTATAAAGATGAAGTATTATGTGACATTGTGGATATGAGTTCTTGTCATATTTTACTCGGTGGACCTTGGCAGTATGATAGAGAGGTTATTCATGAATGTAAAATAAATCTAATTACTATCCTGAAAGATGGACAAAAGTCTATTTTGATTACTTTGAAAGATGAAGGTGAAGGAAGGAGGAACTTGAGCATTGGTAGTAGATCTGAAATGGTTGCAGTAGATGGTGCAGACATAAGTGTACATAGATGTGAAGGTAAATCTGCAAATGCTAGTGGTAAAGGAAAGCAAAAGAAGAACCAAGGGAAGAGTGTGTTGGTTGAGGACTCGGAAGACCTGTATATCAAGAACCAATTTGGGATCTATGTGATAAATCCTGACATATGCTCATCCAGCTTCTGAGTTCACATCTTTTTGCACCTGGGGTGTTTGATGCAGGAGCATCTTGGGGTAGTTGGCAATCCTACTCAACAAAAAAAGTTTTCTTTTGTTCTTTAGCTTATTTGGAGACTGGTCGGTGAAGTTTTCTGTTGCTCGGGTTTCTGTCGCTCGGGCATGCTTGTTTGTTGGTGCTCGGGTTATGTCACTCGAGCATGCTTGTTATTTTTTTCTCAAGTTCTGTCACTCGGGCATGTCTTCTGACGCTTGGGTTTTGTTTACTGTTGCTCTGGGTGTTCTTTGCTCGAGTCACTTTGTTGCTCGGTCATGCTTGGCCCGAGCGGTTTATTTTGGAGTTGGGTCTGGTGGTCAACTTCTGCATTGGATTTCCATGACAGAGTTAATGATGGATCTCTCATTGGAGTTTGTCTGGACCTAAATCTGGTGGATTTAATGACCATTGCAGCCGACTGGTGCATTTAATACTTGTTCATTGTGGATTGTAATTGTCGACTGACATTTAATTACTGTTTGTGGCAAATTTGTATAAAAGGAGTCTAGGTTGATGTTTTAAGGGACACGACAGGAAGGGAAAAGGATAGAAGAGTAAGCTAATAAATTGAAAGTTTGTAAAATTGTTGTAGATAGTTGTAAGTGGGTAGATAGAGACTGCAAATTGCTTGGTGGCTTATGATAACAAGTTTAGATCTAGTTTCTTCCACTTTGCTATAGGATAGATGGATAGAGTTGGATCCTGTGAGATCTGGTTGAATCTATTGATGTAATTGGCCCTAACCGAGAAGGCCTTACAACCCGACATGTTGCATGTAATTGGAATTCTGAATTTTAATATAAATTTGATATTGAAATATCTTGTGTGGTGTTGTTTTTGCTGGGTTCTTGTTGTTTGGCTGCAATTTTGGACAGTGCCTGAACTTGGATCCTCTGAGCTTGATTGCATCATTATAATATTTAATTCATGACACACACACACACACACACACACACACACACGATTTTCTATTGCCCATTTCAGAAGAATATTAATGAGGTCAAAGATGGATTATTAAGTAGAATTATTTATTTGCACAAAAAGTGTTATGTTCCCTATTTATTTATGCTTTAATTTTCTAGATATAAATTTACTACCCACATTTAAGACACTAGTTAGTGAAAACTCTAACCTTCCATATTTTTAAAATTTATTCAGATCCTTCACTAGTAGTTGTAAGAGTGGAAGTAGGTTTTTACACGTGTTGTTTATGATTGAAACCTATATATCAGGGATATATTTCATGTGAAATAAACTATGTTTTTAGTGAGTTATTTCTAATAATTTATACTTTTCTAATTTTTACAAATTTTCAAATTAAAATATCTCAAGAGCTTATGACATCATCATTATCTATAAATACATGTGTAGAGTAGTGAATCAACTTTGAAAAGGGGCATTATATAGCTAGTAAACCTTTTCCTAGTGATACTAATAGGGGTCAAATATATAATTTGAGTATAGCTTCTTTTTAGTAATTTAGTTGCCTATTTTGTTTGATTTTCAAATGTCTATAGTGGCATACCTTTAGTAACTTCCAAGGTTTAGGTTGAGCTTGAAGTGCAAGATAGATTACCCACTCTTATTGTAGGCCTTCACTATCCTTAATATGTTTATAAACTTCCCATTTACCTTCTTGAAAATAAATTATGGCATTGAAGGTGAAGAAATGTTCTAGGGCTTTGGACCTAAGGTTTTGGGGCCTAAGACCATTAAAGTAAGAGTACAAAATAATTTCTATGTATGATTTCTTCCTTTCATTTGTTATTAGAGTATAATCACCTCATATTGGAAGTGCTAGGGATAATATTATAATATCAATATTAGATTGAGTGAGAGATTATGAATAACGAGATCTTGTTATGAAAGAAATGGCAAGCACATTGATGATAGAAATAAAAGTTTACAAGAACAAATATTAACTTTCAAAACCTTCAAATAGAGAATATAATCATATATAGAGATCTATAGGTTGTAATCTCTAGATTAGCAATTTTAATGACACAAGAAAATGAGAAAATATTAAATTAAATATAAAGGGCCTCATTAGGCTCTAGTTGGTACACTCTATATTATTGTTCATGTACATGAGAAACCACCATTCTATATATTTTGACTTGAATCTTGGAGAGATTTTTAGGACAAATTATTGATAATTTTATTTTGAGATAGAAGTTGTACACTCTTAGGATGGGAGATTATGGTTTATAGACAAAATAATTGATTGTTACCTAGTTGCACTTTGTTGAAGTGAATATGAAGGAGGAGGATCATTACATGAATTTGTTATATTCTTTATTAGAATTTTGAGATCCCTTGATGTAAAATTAAAACTTAATTGTGTAAGTGAAATTGCTTATGTTTCGTATGTGTCACTTTTTTAAATTCACACAAGAGCGTGACTAGTTTTTAAATAATTAATTTTGCAGCTATTATTTTTTATTTTTTGTTATCAATATTTCAAAAACATGTTAATATCAAAAAAATATAGTATTTAGTAAGACACAACTAAGATCTAGGTTGTAATTTCATTTTTAAAGGCTCAGCACGTGAACATAATTGAAGCAGGCACATGCCTTCATGCATTCTAAAAATTGTAGAAGACTAGGTAGCAAACGCATAGATCATCTTGTATATGGTGGCTCAATGGATGCAGGCAATAATGAAGTAGAATTAAGGCACTTCAAAAGAAAATTACAAAGACATAGTCTCTAGATGAAGTTAGAAAGAATGAAGTTATCCTTCAATAACAAATGTACCCATTTCTGACAGAAGCTCCAAATCTTATTAAAAAAATGGACTCCTTGAAACCAAACTGAGCAGAACAAATGGGTATATAAAGTAACTGAAAGCTCTTTAAACAATAATCTATATTTTATTAATGATGTAGAAACAAAAGGTTTACATAATATCAGACCAAATTCATTTCATTATTTGATAAGCAGATCATTTATTTAGTATCATTATGGGCTATATATGATCTATACAACTCCCATCCAGAGGAATATATATATTTGGGAACTATCCTACAGTGCAGGTACAGAATTGAGTTATCTGTGTATTGGCATTACTCGAACTTGTGCAAGAAAGCCCAATAAACTGAGTCACTGCGCATGGCACAGGAAAAACCAGTCCGCTGACTTGTGGAACTGGTGCAGATTCAGATACAGCAGAAATATCAGCCCCTGCTGGTTCAGATACAACTGAAATATCACCTCCTGCTGGTTCAGACATAGCAGAAACATGACCTCCTGTAGAGCCATTATGTGCACCACATGAAACAGTATTCTTAATACTAATTCATAAATATAATAGCATTCAAAAAAGGAAAAAACTAGAATGCAAAATTGTTGGAGTTGAATAATTACCTGTGGCCAGGGATTGTTTTGACAGCATGTTTTGCACAGTAGACACATCCTTTGATGGGCGACCTTCAATGGAAATGAGGATGATGGCAAATGTAATACACATCCCAATCAGATGAATTTTTCCTGTGTTTTTCATCATCTTGATCTTCAAAGAAAACAGAGAGAGTAAAGTCCCACTATAACAACGAATGGAGCTTGAGAATATGAGGGTGATGATTGGAATGGCTGTAATCTGGGTTATATAGAGAAAAAGTTTAATGTAGGTGGCATGGTGGGAAGGAAAAATAGAGATCACACTAGCAGTGCGAGTTGCATAAAGTTTGGAAGGCCGATTGCTTGTGACCTGAAAATAGTGGACCCAAAAACACAGATAACCTCAAAAGTAGTAAAGTTTTACGAAAGTGATGGGGTCTTTAATATATTCTGTTTCATTGTAGAAGATAAATAAATTTAATCTTGATTGATTAACCTTGAGGCTAATTAAAGTACAAGCAATCAAGCTCAAATTAGGCTAAGTAAATTAGAAGAGCTGGAATTTTTGTTTCATTGCAGAAGATAAATAAATTTAATCTTGTTTGATAAACCCCGAGTCTAATTAAAGTACAAGCAATCAAGTTCAAATTAGGCTAAGTAAATTAGAAGAGCTGGAAATAATAAATTCAATTATCATTTCAAAAAAAATTGAAAGTGAATGTGAGATATATTTGGTTTTGAAATTCAAAGAAAGAAATGAATATTAGAGATCTGTATACTTAATTTAATATGGTGTGTAAATTGATGTTTTTGAAGTGTAAGTTGTTAAATTTGAAGTCTTTAGTGGGTCAATCTTGTATTTTAGGGTCAATTTGGCACAATGTGGATCTAATCTCTACAATTTGTTTGACTTGGTTAAGAGTAGACTTTCTAATTCATAATATTTGTTAAAGTGTAAGTATCAGTGATAGTAAAGAACACCTAAAGAATGTTAATAGACTGCAAGGCTCAAGCTCTCTTTAATTAACTCCCTTGAAGGAGTGAACTTGAAGCCTTAAGCAAATTTTTGTAGAAAACAAACAAATACACAAAGGTCTAGATGTGAGTTTTGATACAATTGTTGATTATTTTGAATGCTTCAAATCAAATTTTCCTAGGAACACTCCTTATAATTTCTAAGGATGCTTGCATGATTTAGGATGTGAATCAAATTTCAAATGAATGGCTTTAATTACCAACACTTAACAAATATGAATACAATTATGAACCAAGCTAGTTCCCAACAACTGGTAGGAAAACATATGAGTAGATAATTTTGACATAAAAAAATTGAGTTTTAGGTCAATTCCATGCCATGCAAGATGAGTTTAGCTAAAATGAGGAGCTTCACATCTCAAGGCAATGATCAAGTGCATGGAAATGTGGATTGATAACTTGGTCAATGTGTGGTAATAAGTGTAATGAGGTAGGGATAAGATCAAATGTATGGAAATGTGTGAAGGTGTGAATAAATCAGAATGGAGAGGGATTGGAAGGAGCCAAACTTAGCACAATAATGTGCCACATTTCATCATGTAATCAAATGGAGATATTCAATGAAAATAAGCCTAAACTAAACTAGAATTTGTCTGGATATAGTAATTTCATTGTTATATTTTCTACCTGCTTTGAGGTGCATAAGAACTCTAAAGTGACTATACATTTCAAATCATATGACCATTCATATTCATGCATAAAAATTAAATATGCAGACATAAAAGGATAAGGGGTATGTGTAAAGTAATAGACTCAATGCAATCTCTTCATGTGTTCCTCCTCCGTAAAATGCACACTCCATGGGAACTTATAATATAGATAAAATGTATGCAATGAGTAGCTTTTCCATACAAATAAAGCAAGTATAAACTATAAATTTTTTATAAATATCTAGGAAAATTAAAGAAAGGTAGAATTAGAGATCAAGGTTGAGAAAATATGCATACTTGGAAATTATTGGCCTGATTCATATAAGAACATCGATGAGTCACTTGTGTATTATTGTTCACTACCTCAAATCTCAATATAGGACTATTAATTTGATGATACATACTACCCTCCAATTAGTTGCTTATAAAGTGCACCAAGAATCATAGGACAAGAAAAAAATACAAAAAACTAAATCCAAGCACATGTAAGAATATAAATATCATGTAAAATAATATAGTAATGGTCCTAAATAACATAAAATTCATATAGGTTAGAGATCATCATCAAGGTGTATAGAATTTCCCCTTATATGAAAATAAAATGTTAAAATATCCCTAGAGGTATTTTGTAGGTGGTATTGGAGAAGGTATGGAATTGTTACAAATGAGGTTCAAGATAGAACATGAAGAGGCATGTGAGAAAATAATAAAATTGGGAAAACATGATACCCATGATATTGTAATATACATCTAGTAAGATGACCAAAACAGAGAGTGCAAGATGATATGTTGAAGGTATCGTTCCCCCATTGTAAAAGGATAAGAAATTATAACACTATAGAGAGTAGGAAGAGAAAGATGCCACAATCATAAAATGTAGATCTAAAATCATGTTATGATAATGAAATAATAATATAGAATAGGGGAAGCATGGTTCCCCTAGTGTAATAAGATACCTCAAAAGCATTGCATGGAAATGATTAGCACTATAGGTAATGATTATAAGACCATAGAAGAAATGACATGATAAGGATCATAAATATCAAGATAGCTTAAGAATTGATATATAAACATATGAATAAAGAATGAAAAATCATAGGTGGACTAGATGAGAACAATAAGTAATCTATCACAGTAAAGGGTGAGTAACAATAATGAAGTAGTAAACAATAAGGAATATGAGGAACCAATGTACAAGGCATGTAAAAACATAAAAGCATAATAAAGCATACAACGGAATATTAGTAATAGTTAAACACGTAAACAAACATGATAATAAAAAATATCAATTAAGAAAGAAACAAATACCCCAATGTGGGGAAATAAAAAATGAATAATATGTATAAGGTGAAATTTTCATGTAGGGCACAACGAAAGAGGCATTGTAAAAATATCCAAAATGTCTTGGAAACAAGAATTTTAGATAAAGTTAAGTAGATTCAAAGACATTTAAATATATAATCTATGGATATTTCTGTGAATGATTGAATGAATCTAATAGTACATCTCTACTACCCGAAAAAGTAGTATCATAATCCAAGCATATTTCATCATATATATATATTCATTATTTATTGTATGTTCATGTCCTTTGTGACTTGTATTTTTTATTTTCTATGCATGTTCTCTTTCATGATAATCCTTTATACTTTTAACAAAATCATTATCAAGAGGTAGAGTAGTAGGCATTTATTTATTGACCTTAATTTATCACTTCTATGATTGTTTTCGGGGAAGTGTATTTGTAATTAAATGTGCAGTACTTTTCTTTGATACCCATTGTAGTCCTTTTGAGCATTAATTTTTTTTTTTTTTTTTTTATCAATTTTGTAGTTACTTCTATTTTCTCTAGTTTATAAATAATTTGTTTTGGTATAAGGGACTTTGGAAGACATATTTATATCAACACGTTTTATATTTTCTATTGTAGGATTTTTTTTCTTGAGGCTATTTAGTTTTTGAAGGATTTACTTCATTATTAGACACCTTTCCTCAATTCTTTCTACATGTTGTTTGAACATTTTGATTTGATACATCATAGATGTATGTTTCACTTTCAAATAGAGGTTCCTTGGGAGTAGGAAATAAACATCTGATATAAAATTACTCAACTCCACTTGAGTTTCGTATAGATCTATATTAATCTAGATAATGATGGCTTCCTTAATAAATTTTACTCATTGATTCACAATAAAAACTACAACTATATAATTTTCCAATTGAGGTCTACCAAGTGAATAGAAAATATATCCAATGTAGTTAAAACATGATAAAAAGTAGGTACTTCCTTAGGTCCAACTACGATTGGCAACATGATTCAACCTAAAGAATGAACCAAAATCCCATTAGGAGTTTTTAATGATACTCTTGATGAGTTTTCTTTCAAATTATTAGTAAAAAAAATTATTTATGGGTATGTTCTATTTATTGTGGCATCTATAAGTATATTGTGAGTGTTAAATTATTTCTTTTCAAAAAAATACAATGGACCATAATGATTATTTTATAGAGTCTCCTCAATACAAAAATGTAATCAATAGAATAGGAAGAAAAGAAGAAGAAGTGGCCAATTAGTTTCTATTGGTCCCACAAAAGCAAGTAAATGTCTTGCATCTTTAGATTCTATTAGGAAAAGGTGTCTTAACCTTGCATTCCCAAATTTTTATAATTTATATTTATTCATTACTTTTTCTTCACATATGGAGTGTGGATTGCCACTTTGATGTGGTATTATTTTCCACATGTCAACATCTTGGGAACTGTGTAAGAGGCTATATGCGCATCTTGTATCATTGTAATGTGTAAAGAATATTACAAAATTGTAAGAATGAGGTTCCTTACTATAGGATTTTATGAGAAATAAAAGCATGTAAGAAGGGATTAAATTAGAATATTGATGAACATTACAAAATTATTGGACATTTTTTATGAAGCACCTTTTCACTTGGATAGTTACAAAAAATTAGATTGCCTTATTTTTTATATAGTCAAGCTCGGAGAGTCCAATAATGGACTGCCCAAACTTGCAGCCAAACAACACTTACAACGGAAACAACAACACAAGATATGAACAAAAAAAAATAATTTTATTATCATAAACCAAGAATTAAATACAACATGTCAGGCTGCAAAGCCTTCCTAGTTACGACCAATACATTAAAAAATTTAACAACATCTCGCAGGTTCCAACTTCACCAGTCTACGCTACAGCGAAGTGGAAGAAACCAGATCTAAACTTGTGCTCGCAAGCCACCAAGGAATCTTATAAGTTTCTTTCTTACCCACTTACTACTGTCTGCTATCAATTTTCTCTCTCCACCTCTGCCCCCTAAAATGCTACCTACACATTCGTTATATACAACTCAGCCACAAGTCAGCTTCACAAACAAATATTAAATGATAGTCGACCACTACAATCTATGATGAATAATTATTAAATGACCCAGTCGGATGCAAACAAACAATAAATAAATAGAAGAAAACACCAATCAGATTTAGGTCCACACAAGATCCAATACCACAAATATGCATGCCTCAGAACTCTGTACGATCCTAATGACCCCTTCAAATCACGGATGCAGTCTCCAATATCTGCCCAATCCATAAAACCAGTCGGTGAACAAGAACATCGTGACCCAAACCACTCGGTAAGAGGCACAACTAAGCCAAACTCCACCAAACAGAGAACACCGAGCAACATGCTATCGAGCAAGACACCACCAAGCTGAACACACTACTGAATAGTGTAACTCTGGGTAGAATACCACTGATTCCATCGGTGAAGAAACACATCTTCCAACCAAGAACTACCACCAAAGTGAGCGAGCACCTCAGGTCTTCAACTGATTTTACTACTAAAACCAAAACCAAGCCAAAACATATTTTTGGTGATACATGATTGCCAAGTACCTAGGATGCTCTTGCATCAATTTTGTATGATCTTAAATAGCATAGAAGACCAAAGTCGAAGGACACATTCAAATTTAGGTCACATATTTTAGGTGTCATACCTCTTTTGGAATTAAATATAATTTTCCAAAAATATTTAGATGGTATCTAGTTTAGCCTTCATATATTTATTGGTTCTTGGGTCGGAGTAGTAGTATGGTTAAGTTTTTTTATTATCTTATAGGTATTGTTATATTGTTAGAATCACTCTAAGTTGTATATTAGTGATACATGTACAAGAGACATATCTTGAATACCATGTTGTAACTATGGTTCTTTTTTAATAGTAAAGTGGTATTATTATTGGAGTGTGGAAATTTTCTCTTGAAAGGATTTTACCCATGTAAAACCTATGGCCTATGGTATATAATATTTTTATGTATTCTTTCTTTGAATTGTGAAAATTATTTTTACTCCATTCTTCTTTCTATTAGTACTCAATCTTGACATGTCAAATTTTGCACAAGTATCAACCCCTTTATGCACTTCTACATTTAGTTTTACCTGTAACATATAACCATTCTAGGAATTCTGTGTACAGGTCTTCATCTGTTAATTTTTTCAAAGTATCATCTTTCATATTCTTATTGATGTGTTTAATGTCATTAGAATCTTAAAAATCCCAAGTTATAAATATTTTAATTCAATTTATCATTATTTCTATAATTTGTGATATTTCCTTTCTAAGCTACAACTTTCCAACCTCCACATAGACTTTCACTTTCACATATAATTCTTGCATGCATCTTACCTATTGCATTTTGTTTGTTTACCTTATAAGTTTTCACTTGATTTTTCACTTCTAACTACATATTCTATTCTCATCCACCTCCGCTTTAACATGGTTCTCATTCTAGTGATTTCCTTCTTCTTTATGTAGATTTTCATCTTTCATTTGGACTTTCTTTATTTTGTTGATCCCAATTCTCACATAATATTTGAGTAGTTTTTATTGCAAACCTCTTTCTATTAACATCATGCTAACAATCACTCTTTCTTGATGATGTCATTTTGATGTCACCATCCTCCAAGAAACCTCTGTGGCAATATATTTATGTTTAGTTTTATTGTTTATTTTTATTGACGTCAAACATTGTGGTTCATAGGTGTTTGTGTTTGCTCAAACACCGTGGTTCAGAGGTGTTTGTGTTTGCTCAAACACTATAGTCAAGAAGTGTTCTCCACATGTTTGTGTTATAGAACAGTTGAAGACATGTATGCATTTAGTGCTACATAATAGTGGAACATAGGTATGTATTATAGAGATCATGTGAGCATGATTGAATGGTGTTGTTAGGCTTCAATGTTCTAATCTTATGTTTGAAGGTTTATGGTTCATTATCAGAGATATACAGTTGAAGATGAAAATCATTTAGTTATGTTTTCTAGAAGGTTTCAGCTCTAGAAACCAAGGATGTAGATGTGAAAATATGATTTGTATTGTATTTTGGTTTTGGTCTTGGTTGTGGTGTTTCTTGGTGATCTAAAAAATAGTTCTTGGTGATCCAAAAAATGTGTTACCAAGAGATATATTTATGATCAATTTTTGTTATGGTTTGAAAATGTGTTGTGTTGGCTTTTGAAATGAATAGCTAGCAAGTGATATGGATTTTTATATGAAGTTTGGAACTCACCTTGGTATGTGGAGGTCTGGAGATAGCTGGCGTGTGATGTGATTCTTTGGGTAGTTTGATTCTACACGTTTGAGATGACTATGGAAGTTGTTTCGGTGATTGTGGATATGGTATTGGGAAATGTGTAACGTGTTCATGGTCCCTCATTCTCCTAGAATGGATCCTTTTTCATGTTTTTGGTTTGGGTATTTCATTTAATATTTATCTCTTATCAGGATAGTTTTATGTTAATTGTGAACTGTGTTTTGGTCTGGATGCTTATGGCATAGGATCTTATGTAATTTGTTGTTTACATGGTCGAATTATAATTTTCTTTTCATTTTCTTTTGGCATGGCCAACCTTGTTGTTATTCCAATGAATTTTCTTGTATATAAGTACAGTGTGTGCTTTAACAAAAATTATGAGAGATATTTGTGAGCGAAACAATGAATATCTATAAGAAGAGTTTCATAAGAGCAAAGTTCAGTTTATGAGGTTGTCATTTTGTGAAGAAGAAAAGGTAGAGATAGTTTTCTACTGAGATTGACAGAGTTGTGTGGGACAACAAATTTATCAAGATAATTTCTCTTTATCTATTATGGAGAAGATTGATATACCTTATCCCTAGGAAAGTGAGTCTTGGGTCCACACATTCTTTTCTATATCTTGCTACTTTGGCAGTGAGCTCTGTTTGTAGGTCTAGAGCAGTGAGATCCTACTTCCTTTGTAATCAGATTATATATCAGTGATTCATCTTTTTTGGCAAGTATTCACCAAGGTTTTTCATAGTTTTTGTTTTCCACGTATAAAAATATCTGTACTCATGTGTTCAATTATTTTAGTTCTTTATTTATTTAATAACTTGTGTGGTGAATAACATTGATGGTTGATTTTATAAGGGTTTTGGTTTATGTTGATTCACCCCCCACCCCCTCTTAGCATTTAGTATGTGTTCAACAACCTCCCCATGTATGGTGATGTCACCATGATGTCATTATGATGTGATCGCTTTTTCCACCTTGCACTATTTCACCCTCCATCTAAAATTCATTTTTACCCATTTGCATTTGAAGTTGTGTTTGTAGTTGCTCTTGCATTTCTACCAACTTCCTTTTATGATATTTTCTTCTCCAATTAAACATCCTTGCATCATGATAAATTTCTATCTCTCATTTTTTTGGCTCCTTGACTTCCGACTCTTCCTAATTTTCCTTTTACTTTATACTTACAAAATCCCAATTATTGACTTGATCTCTTCTATTTGGACCTTTGATTGTAATGGAAATCTCTAATTTCGACCACTTGATTTGTATTCAATTCAAATTATTTTTCTTTCCACTCCCACTTACTGATTGATTGGGATTAAAACTACCTAATCCCATGTATCTACACTCAAGAAATATATGTTAATCAAAGAGGACATATCTAAGAGGTGGATCAAGGAATGATGATATTCTTAAAACATCTTTAGGTTTTTAATAGTATATTTTATAGATATTTTTGAAATATTTGTATATAGATTTGGAGGTCATTAATGTTCATAACAATGGTAATAGAAAATGGTTTCTTTCTCATGCTTTTAGGTTTATTTACAGATCCCAAAGGAGAATTTTTGACATTGAGTATGTATCATTATGATGTCTATGCTATGGTGAGTCCCTAATCTTTGCTACTCTACATGATCAAATGTCTTCCCTTAGTGTATATTCCCTTGATTTAACCTATATATGACTTCTTTATTCATTGTAAAGGTTTTTCTTATTAGAGTATAGATTCATCAAAGGTTTTATTTTTTAAATGTTTATATATATTTAAAGCAACTTTCTAATTTGAAGCAAGGTATCTACTATAGCACATGTATATAAGAAATTGTATTATTTATTATTTATTCATATTTCAAGATATTTTTAAAGTTATAAGGTGCAATAGCTCCTCTTTATATAAATTATCTTTCATCAACTTTGTTGTGATAGTTGTAAATGGGTATTCAAAATTGTTTTACTATTTAATTCATGGCATATTTTTATATGTGATTTTCTGTTGGTCATTTCAGAAGAAGTAATGAATTTGGAGAGGGATTAATAATTATATTTATTTTTTTGTACAAAAAGTCTTATGTTTCCTATTTATTTATGCTTAAATTTTCTAGATATAACTTTACTACCCACATTTAAGGTACTAGTTAGTGAAAACTCTAACCTCCCATATTTTTTGAATTTATTCAGATCCTTCACTAGTAGTTGTAGGAGTGGAAGTAGGATTTTACACATGTTCTTTATGATTCAAACCTATATATCAAGGATATATTTCATGTGAAATAAATTACTATGTTTTTAGTGAGTTATTTCTAATACTTTATACTTTTCTAATTTGTACAAAATTTCAAATTAAAATATCTCAAGAGCTTATAACATCATCATTATCTATAAATACATGTGTAGAGTAGTGAATCGGCTTTGAAAAGGGGTATTATATAGATACTAAACCTTTTCCTAGTGACTCTTATAGGGGTCAAGTATATAATTTGAGTATAGTTTCTTTTTAGCAATTTAGTTATGTATTTTGTTTGATTTCAATTTCTATAGTGGCATACCTTTAGTAACTTCCCAGGTTTAGGTTAAGCCTAAAGTGTAGGATAGAGTATCAAATATTATTGTAGGCCTTCACTATCCTTTACTTTTATAAGCTTCCCATTTACCTTCTTGAAGATAAATTATGGCCTTGAATGTGAAGAGAAGTTATAGGAATTTGGACCTATAGTTTTGGGGCCTAACACCATAAAAGTAAGAGTAGGAATAACTTCTACGTGTCATTGCTTGCTTTCATTTGTTATTGGAGTATAATAATCTCATATTCTAAGTGTTAGGTATAATATTATAATAAAAATCTTAGATTGAGTGGGAGATTATGAATAACGAGACCTTGTTATGAAAAAAATGGCAAGCACATTGATGATAGAAATAAAGGTTTACAAGAATAAATATTAACCTTTGAAACGTCCAAATAGAGAATATAATCATATATAGAGATCTATGGGTTGTAATTTGTAGACTAGTTATTTCAATGACACAGGAAATTAGGAATATATTAAATTAAATATAAAGGGTCTTATTAGGCTCTATTTGGTACACTATATTATTATTCATGTACATGAGAAACCATCATTCTACATATTTAAACTTGAATCTTAAAGAGATTTATTAGGACAAATTTTTTATAGTAATTTTGTTTTGAGATAGTTGTACACTTTTAGGATGGGAGATTATGGTTTATAAAAAAAAAAAGTTGTTGTTAGTAATAACTGAAAGGGGGGGGGGTGAATCAGTGGCTTCAAAAAATTTTCTTTATTCTAACCACCAATCAAATAAACCTCAGATTATTATGTCCCTTACAAGATGCATGCCATAAAATACTTTATAATAATTAACTATCTGTCGATTTTCCTTTTCTGACCTTATTCTCCTTGATTACTGGTAAGTAGTAAAACTTATTTACCGACACTCAGTAAATATGCAGAGTATATCGATAAATCCAGAAATGCATATGTGAAATGTAAAACAGTAAAGTAATAAACCATACACACATAACACAAGGATTTTAACGTGGGAACCCTGTTAAGGGAAAAACCACTGGGATCGGTACCCCAAATTTTCACTCTTCTAAAGTGAGCCCTGTTAGGAGCCAACCTTATGAAAGGTTACAAACACATTGTTAAGTGTGACCTTGTTAGAGGATTTTATACATAGAGGTTGTCACTTAGTATCGGTCATCTCAGTTTGCTACCATCCTTGAATCAACCTCCTTCTTAGACTGTCAATAGGCTTTAGGAAAATCTAGTGCTACTTTCATGAATCAACCTTTTTGGCACTCCTTGGGATGTACCTCAATATATAAAGACTGTTAAGTCCTGCTCTGTTAAGAGACTTAATGCTTAAATGGTTAAACTAAGACATAATGACTTGTTTCTAATGCAGCTTGAATTGTAGATTTTCAGATCTATTTAAGTACATTACCTCTCTGATCAATGTATCAATTCAATTCTTTTTGCTCCACACTTTCTGCTTTGTGATGCTGTGCTTCACTGTTTGTCGGTGTCTGCAGAATTCTTTAGCTCTCCTTCAGCTTGATTTATTAGGACTGTATGAAGTTATCCTTAATCAGTTTCTCTTCAGCATCCTCTTTCTATTCAATCCCCCTCTTCATGATGATACATAAATGAATTAAGCTTGTCTCTTATATAGACATGATATTCACCATTTCTTGATTCTTGATTCTTGGTGTGAAAAATAATCTAGCCAATCTGATTTAAAGCATAACTCCTAATTTATCTCATATTTATCTTTATGCCAACTGTACAAATCTTCTTTAAATCAATCACTTAACTCTGGTCGAATAAAACAAGGAAAACAACCAGTTAAGTCTATCTTTAGCTCTTGCCAGCTAGATATTTTGTCATTTTTTGAACTCTCTATTTTGTCAGTCAACTCTGTAGTTAGTCATCAGTGACAACTGCTAGTTCCGTCAGTGTGACTCCAGTCAGCTTTGGGATCTCCATCTGTCGGGCATCATTGGATTTTACTCATCGGGCAACTCTGTTCTCAGCTCGTCGGGCATCCTGTGATTTTTGCTTCATCAAAAAATACTGTCTTCTGCTCGTTCGGTATCACTGTGACTTTGGTTCTTTGCCTTTACTGATGGTGTGCACTCCGTTGGTGTTATTTGTCACTTAGTGAATACTTGACTTTTATGCATTGCTGAAAGCATAATCTTTGTTCCATTGATTCTCTGAAGTCTTTGGCATTATATACATGATCGTATAGATGATATCAAGTTGACATCAATGACAATACAAACCATTAATTGATTTAATGTCTTTCATTATCTTCAACTTAACATTATCAAACATTTAATCAGTTACATGTCATCATTCTCTCCCTTTGGCATTGATGGAAACATACAATATTATCACACTATACTATTTCTAATACAATATGAAATACAATTGTTGAGATTCATCAAACTACCAAACAGTTTGTTTTGATAATCGATAAAAAT